>JADBJO010030568.1:0-17747 GCA_016801955.1 Conus betulinus | reverse complement strand
GTAGATATTTGCAGTGGCGTACCCAAGGCAGGCCGCAGCAAAGATCAGACAGCACCGTGACCCGTTGTTTTAACAAAGATCAATACATTATCTGGTCTTATGCCGAAAATTGGAACACAAAATATCAGTGGTACAATAAACCATATGTAGTCCTGACAAGATAAAGTACGTTAATTTTTTTTTTTTTAATGAATTTCATAGAGGGCGATACGAAACTGGATACCTAGAATCATAAAAAATACAGACCAAACCCAAAACAAAAAAAACGTGAAGCATTAGAGTCCACAAAGTCAGTAACACATGCATGACATTTCAGTCTTCGGGAGAGGAATGGGCAGTATCGGGGAAATATTTACTTTACAACTGCATTTTTGTTAAGATAGATTTAAAAAAAAGTAAAAAACAGACCACAAATATTTCCACTTACAGTAAAATGCATTGTTCTTTGCAGAAAGATGGCAAACACAACAGCAAAGAAGTTCAAATATATACAAAGTTTCCTTTGATCCGTTTTCCATCGTCAGTTTTTTTTTTCTTTCTTTTTCCTTTCCTTAAGGGCAGGAGGAGGAGGGGGTGTGTGTGTCAAAGCTCTCTTGTTACTAAGGAAAAAAAAAATTAACATGGAATTCATAGAAACTAGCACTCATTCTTCATGTACATATTTCATAGTGAACATTTTTTTCACAGAAGCCATAAGTATTAACTTTCTCGTTCGTCCTCTTTCTGATCGTCATACTGACCACATTTCTAGTTTTCTTCTCATTCTCGTTTCTCTTCCTTCAGTGTGCTACTGAGCAAACTCATACACATGTGCTGACGATTCCATGTAAGAAATGTGTATACACATGTCAGCATGGACATATACGTGAGTGTGCGCGCTTAAACACATTAAAAGAACTGCATGTTGTTCATCCTTAACAACATGGTATGTTACTCTCGTTTTTGCAATGGCATATCAAGGATAGGCCGTAGCAAACATTGGACAAGAATGTTAGCAATGTCGTACCAGTGATATGGCCTTGCAAATCTCTTGCAGCAACACTGTCCATTTAAAAAAAAACATATCCAAACTGCACAGAAAATTTTTAAAGATAAATATACAATACAGATACACCTTTAGCCTTTTCAGCCCTCACCCGTATTCACGCACACTCAACTCTCCCCACCCCACCCGTTCCTCCCTCAGTAACCCACCCACCCGCACCTTATTCCTCACTTTCCAACGAAAACAAAAAAAAAGGAGAATGAAAAAAAGCCACAAACAAAAACCGGGGCACACATCCGACCTCCAGCTCCCCCCCCCCCCCCCCCCGGCCCCCCAACCTTCTCCCCAGGCACCCACCCCTCCTGATCAGGCATCATTCACAACACTTTATTCTGCTGTGTTATTTGCAACAGCGCACAAAGACAGGAAAACAATATACACACACCAAGCATATATAACTCTCCACCCTCAACCATTCATGCCTCGCGCCCACCCGCACTCTTATCACCCACCTTAAACCACACACACACACTTACACACACACGCGCGCGCGCGCGCGCACACACACATAAGCGCATACACATCCTGCCCCCCTCCCCCCCTCTCTCTCTCTCAACCTGAAAATAAGGACAGCAAAAACTCTGTTATGAGGATTCCAAGTCCTATAGAAATAACACCAAACCCTATGTAACAAGAGCACAAACCCCGTGAAAGGACACTAAAGCCTATGAAAGGACAAAAACTCAGGAGGAAGACACGTAAGCCTCTGAAAGAAGACACTAAACAGTGCAGAAGAAAAGATATTTAACCATAATTAAGTAAGGACACAACGTCTATGAAAACCACACAAAACCTTCGGTAGATCACAGCCAATCCTGAGGTAGAAAAGGACACTAAATCCTTTGAGAGATGACACAAACTTATGGAAGTGAAACAGCCCTATGGAAAGAGAGTAGTAAGTACTGTGAAAGACGACACCGATTCAAGAAAAGACCCAAAACCCTACGGAAAAGGACACTGAACCTTGCGAAAGAACAAGAAAACCTATAAAAAGTAAACTATGAAAGACAAAAATCCCTTAGAAGAGGACATTAAACACTGTATGGAAAAAAAAAAAAAAACATCTGCGAAAGGAAGACTCTAAAACCTATGAAAAAAGGGCATTAAGCGTGAGGTATGGTCTACATGTTGACACCAATTAGCATGTCAGACATTTGGTGGATTAAGGGACACTGATCAGGAGGTGCCAGGTGCGCACAAGGAAATGGTTGTGAAATCGGATCAAAGACTACTGCGGCTCTGCAGCTCAACCCCACAGAATCTGACAACATGCGTCCATGTTCCAGATTCCCGAGGTATCCGACTTGCTACATCACCGAGTCACCCTTTGATGCCTTTCTTCAAACATTCCCTCTGGTACCCTCTGTTTTGTTCCTCTTCCTCCAAAAGACTGACACAAAAAAAGAGTAACCATTTTTGTATGAAAGAGTGACCCCTAAAGAAAGAGAGGACATTAAGCCCAAGGAAAAGACTCAACGCAAGTAAAGAAGACTGTACATCCTAAGAAAGAAGGCACTGAATCTGAAAAAGAGAGATCGAAACTGTCAAGGAAGAAAACTAAACCCTGAAAAGGGATAAGACACTAAGCCTTATGGAGAAAAGAACAAGCACTGAACTCTGTGTAAGAAGAGAAAACACTTCGATAGAACAATGGAACTACCTACGACAGAAAGAGGAGCACTACATTGGAAAAGTACACGGGGGAAGAAACAAAAGAAGAAGCCTTAATGATATGGCGCACACACACACACACACACACACACACACACACACACACACACACACACGTCAGTTACAAACGTTTAAACAATCTGCTACTAAGCCACATGGTATCAAAACATGGCATTTCGCTGCAATATTTGCAGTGGTGTACCCAAGGTAGGCCACAGCAAAGATCAGACAGCACCGCGACTCGTTTGTTTTGACAAAGATCAATACGTTATATGGTATTATGTGGAAAAATAAAACACAAAATGTCAGTGGTACAATAAATCATATGTAGTCGTGATAAGATAAAAGTTATCTTTTTAAAATGAATTTCACAGAGTGCGATACAAAACTGGATACCCTGGAATCATAAAAAGTACACACCAAACACAAACAAAAAACTTTGAAGCATTAGAGTCCACAAAGTCAGTAACAGGTTCATGACATTTCAGTCTTCGGGACAGGAATGGGCAGTAACTGGGAAATATTTACTTTACAATTGCATTTTTGTTAAGATAGATTTAAAAAAAAGTAAAACATACCACAAATATTTCCACTTACAGTAAATGCACTGTTCTTTGCAAAAAGAAGGCAAACACACAGCAGCGAAGAAGTTCAAACAGATATAAAGTTTCCTTTGATCTGTTTTCCATCGTCAGTTCTTTTTTTTTTTTTTTTTTCTTCCCTTAAGGGGGGGAGGGGGGAGAAGGGGGGATCACAGCTCTATTTTGTTATTAAGGAAAAAAAAATCAACACTGAATTCATAGAAACTAGCACTCCTCCATGTACATATTTCATAGATGAACATTTTTCACAGAAGCCATCAGTATTCATTTTCTCGTTCGTCCTCTTTCTGATGGTCATACTGCCCACATTTCTAGTTTTCTCCTCATTCTCGTTTCTCTTCCTTCAGTGTGTAACTGAGCAAACTCATACATATGTGCTTACGATTCCATGTAAGAAATGTGTATACACATGTCAGCATGAACATATACACGAGTGTGCCCGCTTAAACACATTAAAAGAACCTGCATGTTGTTCATCCTTAACAATATGGTACGTTGCTCTCGTTTGTTTCATCCTTAACAATATGGTATGTTGTTCCCGTTTTTGCAATGTCATATCAAGGATAAGCCTTAGCCAACATTGGACAAGAATGTTAGCAATATCGTACCAATGATATGGCCTTGCTAATATCTTGCAGCAACACTGTCCATTTAAAAAAAAACATATCCAAACCACACAGAAAATTTCGAAAGACAAATATACATACAATACAGTCTTCTTCAGCCTCTTCAGTCCTCACCCAGACTCATGCACACTCAACACTCCCCACCCACCCGTTCCTCCCTCAGTAACCCACCCACCCGCACCCTTATTCTTCACTTTCAAACGAAAACAAAAAAGAAGGAAAAAACCACAAACAAAAACCGGGCACACATCCGACCTCCAGCCACACCCATCCACCCCGTTCCCCCCCCCCAACCTTCTCCCCAGGCACCCACCCCTCCTGATCAGGCATCATTCACAACACTCTATTCTGGGGTGATATTTGCAACAGCGCACAAAGACAGGAAAACATATACACACACTAAGCATAACTCTCCACCCTCACCCATTCATGCCCCCGCCCACCCGCACTCTTATCACCCACCTTAAAACACACACACACGCGCGCGCGCGCGCGCGCGCACACACACACACACACATAAGCGCACGCACATCCTGCCCCCCCCCCCCCCCCCTCCCCCCCCCCACACCCCCCCCCCCCCCCCCCCCCCCCCCCCCCCCCCCCCCCCCCCCCCCCCCCCCCCCCCCCCCCCCCCCCCCCCCCCCCCCCCTCACCCCACTCTCTCTCTCTCTCAACTCTCTCAACCTTTTATATGTTCATTTGGATATTGTTAGTTACTGTTTTTGTTCTTGAGGGCATGGTGTAAAAAAGCTGTAAGCTTATCCATTTTACCCTCATTAAAAATATTCGTAAATTCGTAACCTGAAAAAAGAGGACAGCAAACTCTGTTATGAGGATTCTAAGTCCTATAGAAATAACACCAAACCCTATGTAACAAGAGCACAAACCCCGTGAAAGGACACTAAAGCCTATGAAAGGACAAAAAAACTCAGTGAGAGGAAGATGCTCAAGACTCTGAAAGAAGACACTAAACAGTGCAGAAGAAAAGATATTTAACCATAATTATGAAAGGACACAAAGTCTATGAAAATTACCAAAACCTTCGGTAGATCACAGAAATTCCTGAGGGACACTAAATCTTTTGGGAGAAAATGACAAACTTATGGAAGTGAAACAAACCCCATGGAAAGAGGTCAGGAAGTACTGTTAAAGACGACACCGATTCAAAGAGAAGACACTAAACCCTACGGAAAAGGAAAAGGATTAAACTCGCGAAAAGAACAAGAAAACCTATGGAAAAGCAAACTATGAAAGAAGACAGAAATCCCTTAGAAATAAGGGGACACTCTGCATGAAAAAAAAAAAAAAAACTTAATCTGTAAAAGGAAGGAAGACTCTAAAACCTATTAAAAAGGGCAAAAAAAAAACTATTAAAAAGGGCATTAAGCGTGAGATATGGTCTACATGTTGACACCAATTTGGATGTCAGACATTTGGTGGATTAAGGGACGCTGATCAGGAGGTGCCAGGTGCGCACAAGGAAATGGTTGTGAAATCAGATCAAAGACTACTGCGGCTCTGCAGCTCGACCCCACAGAATCTGACAACATGCGTCCATGTTCCAGCTTCCTGAGGTATCAGACTTGCTACATCACCGAGTCACCCTTTGATGCCTTTCCTGAAACATTCCCTCAGGTACCCCCTGTTTTGTTTCCTCTTCCTCCAAATGACTGACATGGGAAAAAGAGTAACTATTTTTGTACGAAAGACCAGCCCTGAGAAAGAGAGGACATTAAGCCCAAGGAAAAGACTCAACCCAAGTAAAGTAGACTGTATATCCTAAGAAAGAAGGCACTGAATCTGAAAAAGGAAGATAATAAAAACTGTCAAGGAAGAAAACTAAACCCTGAAAAGGGATAAGACACTAAGCCTTATGAAGAAAGAGCAAGCACTGAACTCTGTGTAAGAAGAGAAAACACTTCGAGAGAACAATGAAACTACCTACGACAGAAGAGGAGCACTACATTGGAAAGTACACAGGGAGGAAGAAAAAGGAAGAGGAGAAGAAAAAAGGATGGGCAGGAGAAAGAGAACATTGAATAATTCATTATCATTAGCTTCACTGTGAAGACTTAATTTTATGGGGGTGCAAAGCAAACACACGCACACGCACACGCGCACACACATTGAGACACTTGTCAGTTACAAACTTTTAAACAATCTGCTAAATTAGGCACATGGTATTAAAACAAGGTATTTCGCTGCAATATTTGCAGTGGCGGCGCACCAAAAGGTAGGCCGCAACAAAGATTGGACAGCACTGTTACTCGTTTGTTTTAACAAAGATCAATACATCATCTGGTCTTATGCCGAAAAATAGAACACAACACGTCAGTGCTACAATGACCATATGTAGTTCTAGCAACATAGAGTACGTTATCTTGTTTGTTTGTTTTTTGATTTTCATAGATTGAGATACAAGAATCATAATAAACAACAAACCAAACCAAAATCAAAAGCTTTGTAGCGTTAGAATGCACAAAGTCAGAAACAGATTCATGACATTTGCAGTCTTTGGGACATGGATGGGCAGTATTTGGGAAATCTTTCCGACTGCATTTTTGTTAAAATTTTTAAAAAAAAAAAGAAAAAACAGACCACAAACATTTTCACGAATAGTAAATGCTCTGTTCCATACAGAAGGAGGACAAACACACAAAGTTCAAATGCATACCAATTTTTCTTTGATATGTTTTCCATCCTCAGTTAGTTCTTTCCTTTTCTTTTCTCTTTTTTTTTGTTTTCCTGAAGGGGAAGGGCAGAGGACGATGGGGGTTTCTCGGCTCTCCTTTACTCCGTTTTTTGGTTTTAAGGAGAGAGAAAAAAACATGGCATTCATTGAAACTAGCACTCTTTGTCCGTGGATATATTTTATACATGAACATTTTTCACAGCAGCCATTACTATTGACTTTCTCGTTCATCCTCTGGCTGACCGTCTGACCGTCTCTCTTCCTTCAGTGTGTAACTGAACTAATTCATGCATATGTGCTTAGGATTGCGTGAAAGAAATTTGTTCACACATATCAGCATGGACATACACGTGAGTGTACACGCATGTACACTTTAAAAAAACCTACATGTTGTTCATCATTAACAATATGGTATATTGCTCTAGTTTTTGCAATGGCATATCACGGATAGGCCACAGCCAACATTGGACAAGAATGTTAGCAATGGCTGTACCAATGATATGACCTTGCAAAAATCTGGCAGCAACGCTGTCCATTAAAAACAAACCTATCCAAACCACACAGAAAAATTCGAAAGACAAATATACAATGTAGATACTCCCTTTACCCTCTTCAGTCCTCGCCCTGATTCACGATCATTCAGCTCTCACCACTTGCCCGTTCCTCCTACCCGCACTCTAACCCTTCACTTTCAAACCGAAACAAAAACAAAGTAAAAAAAAAAAAGAACCCCCACACAACGACAAAACGGGCACACATCCGACCTCCTGCCCCATCCCCTTCCCCTCTGACTCTTCAAACCAGGGACACACCCCTCCTGATCTGGCATCCTTCATAACACTGTTCTGCTGTAATATTTGAAATGGCGCATAAACACAGGGAAGCACATGCACACGCGAAACACACACAACTATCCACACTCACCCATGCCTGCCTCCCGCCCACCCACACACTTACCACCCGCCTTAACATAACACAACAACACAACACAACACAACGCGCACACACACACACACACACACACACACACACACACACACACACACGTACGTCAGTTACAAACGTTTAAACAATCTGCTAATAAGCAACATGGTATTAAACCATGGTATTTCGCTGCAATATTTGCAACGGTGTACCCAAGGTAGGCCGCAGCAAAGATCAGACATCACCGTGACTCGTTTGTTTTGACAAAGATCAATACATTAACTGGTATTATGTTGAAAAAATTGAACACAAAATGTCAGTGGTACTATAAACCATATGTAGTCCTGACAAGATAAAGTTATCTTGTCTGTTTTTTTATAATGAATTTCGTAGAGTGCGATACAAAACTGGATACCCTGGAATCATAAAAAATACACACCAAACCCAAACAAAAAACTCTGAAGCATTAGAGTCCACAAAGTCAGTAACACATGCATGACATTTCAGTCTTCCGGAGAGGAATGGGCAGTATCGGGGAAATATTTACTTTACAACTGCATTTTTGTTAAGATAGATTAAAAAGAAAATAAACACATACCACAAATATTTCCACTTACAGTAAATGCACTGTTCTTTGCAAAAAGAAGGCAAACACACAGCGAAGAAGTTCAATATAGATATAAAGTTTCCTTTGATCTGTTTTCCATCGTCAGTTCTTTTTTTTTTTCTTTTTCCTTCCCTTAAGGGCGGGTGGGGGAGGGGGGGGGAGAAGGGGGGAATCACAGCTCTCTTTTGTTATTAAGGAGAAAAAAAAATCAACATTGAATTCATAGAAACTAGCACTCATTCTTCATGTACATATTTCATAGATGAACATTTTTCACAGAAGCCATCAGTATTCACTTTCTCGTTCGTCCTCTTTCTGATCGTCAGACTGCCCACATTTCTAGTTTTCACCTCATTCTCGTTTCTCTTCCTTCAGTGTGTTACTGAGCAAACTCATACACATGTGCTTACGATTCCATGTAAGAAATGTGTGTACGCATGTCAGCATGGACATATATGTGAGTGTGCGCGCATAAAACACATTAAAAGAACCTGCATGTTGTTCATCCTAACAATATGGTACGTTGCTCTCGTTTGTTCATCCTTAACAATATGGTATGTTGCTCCCGTTTTGCAATGTCATATCAAGGATAAGCCTTAGCCAAACATTGGACAAGAATGTTAGCAATATCGTACCAATGATATGGCCTTGCTAATATCTTGCAGCAACACTGTCCATTAAAAAAAAAAAAACATATCCAAACCGTACAGAAAATTTCGAAAGACAAATATACAATACAGTCTTCTTCAGCCTCTTCAGTCCACACCCAGATTCATGCACACAACAACACTCCCCACCCACCACCCGTTCCTCCCTCAGTAACCTACCCACCCGCACCCTTGTTCTTCACTTTCAAACGAAAAGAAAAAAGGGAGAAGGACAAAAACACAAAACAAAAACCGGGCACACATACGACCTCCAGCCACACCCATCCACCCCGTCCCCCCCCCCCCAACCTTCTCCCCCAGGCACCCACCCCTCCTGATCAGGCATCATTCACAACACTCTATTCTGCTGTGTTATTTGCAACAGCGAACAAAGACAGGAAAACATATACACACACTAAGCATAACTCTCCACCCTCACCCATTCATGCCCCCGCCCACCCGCACTCTTATCACCCACCTTAAAACACACACACACACACACACACGCGCGCGCGTGCGCGCGCGCGCGCACACATAAGCACATGCACATCCTGCCCCCCCCCCCTCACTCTCTCTCTCTCAACCTGAAAAAAGAGAACAGCAAACTCTTAAGACGATTCTAAGTCCTATAGAAATAACACAAAACCCTATGAAACAAGAGCACAAACCCCGTGAAAGGACACTAAAGCCTATGAAAGGACAAAAACTCAGTGAGAGGAAGATGCTCAAGACTCTGAAAGAAGACACTAAACAGTGCAGAAGAAAAGATATTTAACCATAATTATGAAAGGACACAAAGTCTATGAAAATTACACAAAACCTTCGGTAGATCACAGACATTCCTGAGGGACACTAAATCTTTTGAAAGAAAATGACACAAACTTGTGGAAGTGAAACAAACGCCATGGAAAGAGGGCAGTAAGTACTGTGAAAGACACCTATTCAAAGAGAAGACACTAAACCCTATGGAAAGGACATTAAACCTCGCGAAAGAACAAGAAACCTATGGAAAAAGCAAACTATGAAAGAAGACAGAAATCCCTTAGAAGAGGACATTCAACACTGTGCATGGAAAAAACCTAATCTGTGAAAGGAAGACTCTAAAACCTATTAAAAAGGGGCATTGAGCGTGAGATATGGTCTACATGTTGACACCAATTAGCATGTCAGACATTTGGTGGATTAAGGGACACTGATCAGGAGGTGCCAGGTGCGCACAAGGAAATGGTTGTGAAATCAGATCAAAGACTACTGCGGCTTGCAGCTCAACCCCAGAATCTGACAACATGCGTCCATGTTCCAGATTCCTGAGGTATCAGACTTGCTACATCACCGAGCCACCCTTTGATGTCTTTCCTGAACATTCCCTCTGATACCCCCTGTTTTTTTTCCTCTTCCTCCAAAGACTGACATAAAAAAGAGTAACCATTTTTGTATGAAAGACTGAGCCCTAAGAGAGGACATTAAGCCCAAGGAAACACTCAACGCCAGTAAAGACTGTATTTCCTACGAAAGAAGGCACTGAATCTGAAAAAGGAAGATAATAAAAAAACTGTCAAGAAAGAGAAAACTAAACCCTGAAAAGGGATAAGTAAGACACTAAACCTTATGAAGAAAAAGAGCAAGCACTGAACTCTGTGTAAGAAGAGAAAACACTTCGACAGAACAATGAAACTACCTACGACAGAAGAGGAGCACTACATTGGAAAAGTACACAGGGAGGAAGAAAAAGGAGAAAGGAGGAGCCTTAATGAGATGGAACAACATTGATAATTCAATATCATTAGCTTCACTGTGAAGCCTCGCGTGGGGGCGCAAAGCAAACACACACGTACGCACACACACCGAGAACACATGTCAGTTACAAACTTTTAAACAATCTGCTCATTAGGCACATGGTATTAAAACAGGTATGTATTGGCTGCAATATTTGCAGTGGCGTACCGAAAAGTAGACCACAACAAAGATAGACAGCACCGTGACTCGTTTTTTTTGACAAAGATCAATACATCATCTGGTCTTATGCCGAAAAATAGAACGAAAAACGTCAGTGCTACAAAAAACCCAGTTCCTAGTAAGCAAAAGTATGTGATCTTGTTTGTTTTTTGATTTTTGAATGAGTGATATACAAGACGGATATACAAGAATCATAAAAAAAATACAAGCCAAACCAAAATCTAAAACTTTGAAGCGTTAGAATGCACAAAGTCAGAAACAGATTCATGACATTTGCAGTCTTTGGGACATGGATGGGCAGTATTTGGGAAATCTTTCCATCACAATTGCATTTTTGTTAAAATGAATTAAAAGAAAAAAAAGACCACAAACATTTCACTTACAGTAAATGCTCTCTTCCATGCAGAAAGAGGGCAAACACAAAGTTCAAATGCATACAAATTTTCCTTTGATATGTTTTCCATCCTCAGTTCTTCCTTTTTTCTCTTTTTTTTCTTCTTGTTTTCCTGAAGAGGAAGGGCGGAGGCCGATGGGGGTCTCAGCTCTCCCTTAGCCTCTTTTGTTTTTTAAGGAGAAAAAAAAAATCAACATGGCATTCATAGAAACTAGCACTCATTGTTCGTGGATAAATTTCATGATGAACATTTTTCACAGCAGCCATTACTATTGACTTTCTCGTTCGTCCTCTTTCTGATCTGATCGGCATACTGACCACATTTCTAGTTTTCTCCTCATTCTCGTTTCTCTCTTCCTTCAATGTATAACTGAACTAATTAATGCATATGTGCATAGGATTGCATGAAATAAATTTGTGGACATACACATGAGTGTACACGCATACATACATTAAAAAAAACCTGCATGTTGTTCATCCTTAATGTGGTATACTGCTCTGGTTTTTGTAATGGCATATCACAGATAGGCCATAGCCAACATTGGACAAGAGTGATAGCAATGTCTGTACCTACAATATGCCCTTGCAAAAAATTTGGCAGTAACACTGTCCGTTAAAAAGCAAGCCTATCCAAACCACACACACAAATTTCGAAAGACAAATATACAATGAAGATACTCCCTTCACCCTCTTCAGTCCTCACCCTGATTCACGATCACTCAGCTCTCACCAGTTACCCCATCCTCCTTCCGTCCCACCACCCACCCGCACCCTAACCCTTCACTTTCAAACACAAACAAAAACAAAGTAGAAAGAAACACACACACGAAAAAAACGGGCACACATCCGACCTCCTGCCCCATCCCCCTCCCCTCTGACTCTTCTCCCAGGGACACACCCCTCCTGATCAGGTATCCTTCATAACACTACTCTGCTGTAATATTTGAAATGGCGCTTAAACACTGGAAAGCACATGCACACGCGAAACACACACAACTATCCACACTCACCCATGCCTGCCTACCACCCACCCACCCACTTACCATCCACCTTAACACAACACACACACACACACACACACACACACACACACACACACACACACACGTACGTCAGTTACAAACGTTTAAACAATCTGCTAATAAGCCACATAGTATTAAACCATGGTATTTCGCTGTAATATTTGCAGTGGCGTACCCAAGGCAGGCCGCAGCAAAGAACAGACAGCACCGTCACCAGTTTGTTTTTGACAAAGATCAATACATTATCTGGTCTTATGCCGAAAAATTGAACACAAAATGTCAGTGGTACAATAAACCATATGTAGTCCTGACAAGATAAAGTACGTTATCTTTTTTTTTTCTTAATGAATTTCATAGAGGGCGACACAAAACTGGATACCCTAGAATCATAAAAATACACACCAAACCCAAACAAAAAACTGTGAAGCATTAGAGCCCACAAAGTCAGTAACAGATATATGACATTTCAGTCTTCGGGACAGGAATGGGCAGTATCGGGGAAATATTTACTTTACAATGGCATTTTTGTTAAGATAGATTAAAAAAAAGTAAAACAGACCACAAATATTTCCACTCACAGTAAAATGCACTGTTCTTTGCAGAAAGATGGCAAACACACAGCAAAGAAGTTCAAATATATACAAAGTTTCCTTTGATCCGTTTTCCATCGTCAGTTTTTTTCTTTCTTTTTCCTTTCCTTATGGGCAGGGGGAGGAGGGGGGAGGGTCAAAGCTCTCTTGTTACTGAGGAGAAAAAAAAATCAACATGGCATTCATAGAAACTAGCATTCATTCATCATGTACATATTTCATAAATGAACAATTTTTTCACAGAAGCCATCACTATTAACTTTCTCGTTCATCCTCTTTCTGATTGTCATACTGCTCACATTTCTAGTTTTCTCCTCATTCTCGTTTCTCTTCCTTCAGTGTGCTACTGAGCAAACTCATACACATGTGCTGACGATTCCATGCAAGAAATATGTGTACACATGTCAGCATGGACATACACATGAGTGTGCGCGCTTTAACACATTAAAAGAACCTGCATGTGTTCATCCTTAACAATATGGTATGTTGCTCTCGTTTTTGCAATGTCATATCAAGGATAGGCATAGCAAACATTGGACAAGAATGTTAGCAATGTCGTACCAGTGATATGGCCTTGCAAATATCTTGCAGCAACACTGTCCATTTAAAAAAACATATCCAAACCGCACAGAAAATTTCCAAGACAAATATACAATACAGATACACCCTTAGCCTCAGTCCCCACCCAGATTCATGCACACTCAACTCTCCCCACCCACCCGTTCCTCCCTCGGTAACCCACTCACCCGCACCTTTATTCTTCACTTTCAAACGAAAACTAAAGAAAAGAGAATGAAAAAAGCCACAAACAAAACAGGCATACATCCGACCCAGCACCACCCCCCCCCCCCCCCCCGACCTTCTTCCAGGCACCCACCCCTCCTGATCAGGCATCATTCACAACACTATTGTGTGATATTTGCAACAGCGCACAAGGACAGGAAACATATACACACACTAAACATACATAACTCTCCATTCTCACCCATTCATGCCTCGCGCCCACCCGCACTCTTATCATCCACCTTAAAACACACACACACACACACACACACACACACACACACACACGCGCGCGCGCGCGCATAAGCGCATACACATCCTGCCCCCTCCCCCTCTCAACCTGAAAAAAAGAGGACAGCAAACTCTGTTATGAGGATTCTAAGTCCTATAGCACCAAACCCTATGTAAACAAGAGCACAAACTCGTGAAAGGAACACTAAAGCCTATGAAAGGACAAAAAACTCAGTGAGAGGAAGATGCTCAAGACTCTGAAAGAAGACACTAAACAGTGCAGAAGAAAAGATATTTAACCATGATTAGGTAAGGACACAAAGTCTATGAAAACCACACAAAACCTTCGGTAGATCACAGCAAATCCTGAGGTAGAAAAAGGACACTAAATCCTTTGAGAGAAGATGACACAAACTTATGGAAGTGAAACAAGCCCTATGGAAAGAGGGCAGTAAGTACTGTGAAAGTCGACACCGATTCAAAGAAAAGACAGTAAACTCTACGGGTAAAGGACACTGAACCTTGCGAAAAAGAACAAGAAAACCTATGAAAAAGGAAACTATGAAAGACAAAAAATCCCTTAGAAGAGGACATTAAACACTGTGTATGGGAAAAAAATCTGTGAAAGGAAGACTAAAACCTATGAAAAAAAAGGGCATTAAGCGTGAGGTATGGTCTACATGTTGACACCAATTAGCATGTCGGACATATGGTGGATTAAGGGACACTGATCAGGAGGTGCCAGGTGCGCACAAGGAAGTGGTTGTGAAATCAGATCAAAGACTGCTGCGGCTCTGCAGCTCAGCCCCACAGAATCTGACAACATGCGTCCATGTTCCAGCTTCCCGAGGTATCAGACATGCTACATCACCGAGTCACCCTTTGATGCCTTTCCTGAAACATTCCCTCTGGTACCCCCTGTTTTGTTCCTCTTCCTCCAAATGACTTACATAAAAAGAGTAACCATTTTTGTGTGAAATACTGAGCCCTAAGAAAGAGAGGACATTAAGCCCACGGAAAACACTCAAACCAAGTAAAGAAAACTGTATACCATAAGAAGAAGGCAGAAGAAGGCACTGAATCTGAAAAAGGAAGATAATAAAAACTGTCAAGGAAGAAAAAACTAAACCCTGAAAAGGGACAAGTCATTAAGCCTCATGGAGAAAAGAGCAAGCACTGAACTCTGTGTAAGAAGAGAAAAACTATACAACACAATGAAACTACCTACGACAGAAGAGGAGCACTACACTGGAAAAGTACACAGGGAGGAAGAAAAAGGAGGAGGAGGAGGAGAAGAAAAAAAGGAGGGGCAGGAGAAAGAGATAACATTGAATAATTCAATATCATTAGCTTCACTGTGAAGACTTAATGATATGGGGGTGCAAAGCAAACACGCACGCGCACGCGCGCGCGCGTGCACACACACACACACACACACACACACACACACACACACACACTGAGACACATGTCAGTTACAAACTTTTAAACAATCTGCTAAATTAGGCACATGGTATTAAAACAAGGTATTTCGCTGCAATATTTGCAGTGGCGTACCAAAAGGTAGGCCGCAACAAAGATTGGACAGCACCGTTACTCGTTTGTTTTAACAAAGATCAATACATTATCTGGTCTTATGCCGAAAAATAGAACACAACACGTCAGTGGTACAATGACCATATGCAGTCCTAGCACCATAAAGTACGTGATCTTGTTCGTTTGGTTTTTGATTTTCATAGATTGAGAACAAGTCTGGATACCCAAGAATCATAAAACACACAAGCCAAACCAAAATCAAAAACTTTGTAGCATTAGAATGCACAAAGTCAGAAAACAGATTCATGATATTTGCAGTCTTTGGGACTTGGATGGGCAGTATTTGGGAAACCTTTCCTTCACAATAGCATTTTTGTTAAAATGAATTTTAAAAAAAAAAAAACAGACCACAAACATTTTCAACGAACAGTAAATGCTCTGTTCCATACAGAAAGAGGGCAAACACACACTGACTTTCTCGTTCGTCCTCTTTCTGGCCGTCATACTGACCACATTTCTAGTTCTCCCCATTCTCGGTTCTCTTCCTTCAGTGTGTAACTGAAATAATTCATGCATATGTGCCTAGGATTGCGTGAAAAATTTGTTTACACATATCAGCATGGACATACACGTGAGTGTACACGCATATACACATTAAAAAAAAAAACCTGCATGTTGTTCATCCTTGACAATATGGTATACTGCTCTAGTTTTTGCAATGGCATATCACGGATAGGCCATAGCCAACATTGGACAAGAATGTTAGCAACGGCTGTACCTATGATATGCCTTTGCAAACATCTGGCAGCAACACTGTCCATTAAAACAAACCTATCCAAACCACACAGAAAAATTCGAAAGACAAATATACAATGTAGATACTCCCTTTACCCTCTTCAGTCCTCGCCCTGATTCACGATCACTCAGCTCTCACCACTTGCCCGTTCCTCCTACCCGCACTCTAACCCTTCACTTTCAAACCGAAACAAAAACAAAGTTAAAAGAAACCCCCACACTAAAAAAACGGGCACACATCCGACCTCCTGCCCCATCCCCCTCCCCTCTGACTCTTCTCCCCAGGGACACACCCCTCCTGATCAGGCATCCTTCACAACACTGTTCTGCTGTAATATTTGAAATGGCGCATAAACACAGGAAAGCACATGCACACGCGAAACACACACAACTCTCCACACTCACCCATGCCTGCCTCCCACCCACCCACACACTTACCATCCGCCTTAACACACACACACACACACATACATACACACACACACACACATTACACATCCTGCCTCCCCCCACCTCTCAACCTGAAAAAAGGACAGAAAACTATAAGGATTCGAAGTCCACAAAAAAGAACACCAAACCCTAAGTTACAAGAGCACAAAGCCTGTGAAAGGACACTTAAAACCTATAAAAGGACACAAACTCAATGAGAGGAAGACACTTAAGCCTCTCAAAGAATACGCTAAACAGTGCAGAAGAAAAGGATATTTAACCATATGAAAGGACACAAAGTCTATGCAGAAAGAGGACAAACACACAGCGAAGAAGTTCAAAATGCACACACATTTTCCTTTGATCTGTTTACTATCGTCAGTCCTATTTTTTCGTGCCCCTAAGGGGAGGGGGGGGGGGGAGGGAAGGGGCGTCTCTGCTCTCTTTTTTATTCTTTTTAGGGAGAAAAAAACCAAGGCATTCATAGAGACCATCACTCATTCTTCTTGAACATATTTCATAAACCATTTTTCACAGAATTCATATAAACTTTCTCATTCGTCCTCTTTCTGATCGTCATACTGTCTACATTTTCAGCATTCTCTTGATTCTCATCTCTCTTCCTTCAGTTTGTAACCATGCTAAATGATACAGATGTGCTTACAACTGCATGAAAGAATTGTGTATGCGCACGTCTGCATGGACATACGTGAGTGTACACGCATACACACATGAAAATGCCTGCATGTTGTTCGTCCTTCACAGTATGGTATATTGTTCACAGTATGGTATATTGCTCTAGTTTTTGCAATGGCATATCACTGATAGGCCATAGCCAACATGGATAAAATGTTAGCAATGGCTGTACCAATGATAAGCCCTTGCAAAGATCTCGCAACAAACACTGTCCATTACCAAAAAACATATCCAGACCGCACAAAAAAATCTCGAAAGACAAATGTACAATTCAGATACTCCCTTAACTTCAGTCCTTACCCCGATTTATGTACGCTCCCACTCACTTCTTCCCTCTGTCCCAAATCCACCCCCACCCTTACCCCCCTCACTTTCAAACAGAAACAAAATGGAAAAAACACATATACAAACGAAAAACGGGCACACATCTAATATCCGCCCCCATTCCCTCCGAACCTGGGCCCCAGAAACAAACCCCCCTGATCAGGAATCCTTCACAAC
>JADBJO010030567.1:12500-17748 GCA_016801955.1 Conus betulinus | reverse complement strand
CCCTACTGATCTAATGTATGTGTGGTGAATGGGGGCCGGCAATGTGTGTGTTGAGTGATCATGGGGGAGCACACAAAACTGCTGGTTTTCAGTCTAGTAAAGGACCGGTTGAGTGACCCTTCGAACCTGTATGCTGAAATGAAAAGAATGAATCGAAAGAATTTTTTTTTCATGAGTAGGCTAAAGAAAACAACAGGACTTCATTATTGAATTCTTGGGCCAGAATTGTGTCCTTCTATTGATTGATCTGCAGGCGAAAGTTTCCCTGTTTTTCTAGTCTTTTTTTTATCAGTTGGGAGCTGGTCGTGAGCCCAAGGTGTTTGAAGGAATCCTGTCTTAGGACACTAATTAATCCATTGTGTTTCCTATCGAATAGGGGAGTCACGTGAATTGTGGAACACTCTGGACATAAACTGTTTTTTGTTTCCCTGGGAAATCTGTTTTTCCTTTTGAAACTCGCCTCTCTCTCTCTCTCTCTCTCTCTCTCTCTCTCTCTCTCTCTCTCTCTCTCTCCATATATATATATATATATATATATATATATATATGGAGAGAGAGAGAGAGAGAGAGAGAGAGACAGAGAGAGGGAAAGAGGGGGAGAGAGAGAGCTGCACACACACACACACACACACACACACACACACACACACACACACACATATATATATATATATATATATATATAGAGAGAGAGAGAGAGAGAGAGAGAGAGAGAGAGAGAGAGAGAGAGAGAGCAGCTGCACACATTAATTTGATATACATTGTTACGAGAGAGAGAGAGAGAGAGAGAGAGAGAGAGAGAGAGAGAGAGAGCAGCTGCACACATTAATTTGATATACATTGTTACATATATATATATATATATATATATATATATATATATATATATATATATATATATATATATATTGTGTTAAAAATAGGATGATAAAAGGAAGTTTTAAAACACCAACAGATCTGTTTCGAGCCAGCGCTCTCGTCAGGATGTTTTGGGGGCGCCTACTGCCGGTGTTATATGGCCTGATGTCACTGTTTGCACGTGCGGATTGGCTGCACGTATTGTTCGGTTTTTTGGGGTTGTTTACAGTTCAGGGTGCGTTTGCTGACAACGATTTCCATTTGTGCCTGCAGTTGTTTACTATTTCTACTTTAGTATTTAGGGTTGCTAAGTATGGTTTGCATAGTATTAACCATTTTTCTGTTGAACATAGGTTGCATCTTTTTGAAATGTTGTTGTATGGTGATGCCCTTTTTATGATTTTCCAGGATATGTTATAGTTTATTTTTTTGTCTTTAAGTCTCCAAATATATTTGCTCAGTTCTGTTTGGTTTTTGTATTTTTCTTTGTTGAATGACTGTTTATGGTTTGCGTATCTGGTTTTGAAGTGATTTTCAGTGATCCCTATGTACGTTTCTTTTTCATTTTCTGATGTCACAGTGGCTTGGTATACAATGTTGTTATAGAGGCATTTGTTGCTTAAGGGACACTGTTCTTTTTTAGCACAATTGCAGGATTTCCTTTCTTCACCCTTCTTTGCTGTGTTGCTTTTCATTTTGTTGGATGAATCAATTATATTTTTAAGGTTAGGCATGCATGAATATGATAGTTTGATGGTGTTCTTGTTGAATATTTTGGACAATTTGTGTTCTTTTGGGAAGGATGCTGTCAAAATTTTGAAAAATTCTTTTCCTACGTTTGTTTTTTTACTCGTCCATCATATGGAGGGTTGTACCATGTGATTTTCCTTTTCCTGCTTTTTTTTTTTTTTTTCATGTTGTTATCTGGGTTGTATTGTAGTTTGTAGCTGTAACACTTTTTTTGCAATGCCTCTTGGTATTCTGCTGCTGCATTGTTGAATACTCTTTCATTATGTGACAGATTAGATAATCTCTTGTTTATGCCATTGGGTATGGTTTTTAGTATAGATGGTGGGTGGTTGCTATTGATGTTTACATAAATGGGTGTGTCATTCGGTTTCTTGTATGGTTTATATATGTGGTTGTTGAGGTCAAGTGTTATGTCTAAGTAGTTCACTACCTTTTTGTTTGCTTCGATGGTGATTTTTAGGTTATGGTTTTGGAAAATTTTGCATAGTTCTTTTTTCTTGTTTTCAATGGTTCTTGGATTGTTGTTTAGCGCGGCGAGGCCGTCGTCTCTGTACAGTCCGACTTGCTTTCCGAGTTGCTTTTGGATGTTGGATAGTATAAACAGTCCGACTAGTTCACATGTTTCGGCACCGTCATACGATCCCATGGTCACATCAAATGTTGAGTTTTTTATTCGTTTTCTTGATCCATGTATCATTTCTGCTGTAGAGTAAAGTTTTCTTGGTGTGGAAAATGATTTCCATTCTGAAATGGAGATGGTGGCGTTGGGGGAGTGGGAGAGAGTGGGGAGGGTGGTGAGTGGGAGTGAGAGAAAGCATACGCCGGGTGTTACGAAGATGAACGGAAATCTCATACATGTTGGGCAAGAGAGTGAGTGTGAACGTTTGATACATGAATGCACGAGAAAAAGGGTTTATCTAATTTGTACACAAAAAGGCTTCTTGAACTGTTTTCTTGTTAAATGTGCCATATATATACAGTGTGCTTTTATAAACAGTTGCCATTACTGAAGAAGCTTTTAAAGCGAAAATTTTATTGGAGAATATACAATTTAAAATGAAACTGTCTACTTCTGTGTTTTTTTTAATTTTACTCCAAGTATATATATATATATAGTTGCAATATCTTTCATGTATAATCAATCGTGGCTAATGTTCTTATCATCACCCCTATGACAAGTACAAAGCAGTTTAAATCTAAGAATCCAGTGCTACCCTGATGTATTCTTTTCCATACGAACTTCCGGATAAGTCTGTCTTGCTTTTTTTGTTTGTTTCGTTTTTGCTCCTTTGTTTGTTTGTTTGTGTTAATGTTTTACTGTTTGATCAGGGGATGCTACTTTCCTTGCATTTATCATACTAGTCCCTCAACAATCCATACACCAGACAGGCAGAAAATTCTGATTTTGTCGACCTGCAAGTCTGTCACAGAGCGGAGTGAGGGGAGCTTGCAAAAAGATCGGTTATATCTGTCTCCTGGATGGCTGAAGGCGTCTAAGTTGTTTGTGTATTTTATCAAACCAATCTTTCTTTCAATCACTCATACTTCCCTACAACATAGTAGCCCAAACAGCTGTGAACTATGCATTGCCTTCATTCAGTTTGAAAAGGCGTTTGATTCTACAAGAAGGAACATGTAATGGCCGATCCTTATGAAAAAACAGAATGAAAGGCAAGTTATATTAATCTATTGGTAGTGTGTACATGAATGTAAAAGCTGCGGTCAGATGAGGAGCTAAAATGACTGAGTATATTAATTGTACTCGTGGGGTATGGTGATGTTTCCAGCCTATTTTGGTCTCTTTATTTATAATGAATTAGCATTAGAAGTGATGGCAGGAGGCAGACATGGTGCAACCTTAACACTTGATTGTTTTGAACTGCTTATGTGTTGCTACTGGCTGATGATGTGGCATTACTGGCTGAAACAGTTCTTGGCCTGCAAATTCAGATCAATAGTCTGTGTCGTGTAGCGTCTGCATTACAATGGAGGGTGACTATGAATAAAAGTCATGTTGTGGTATTTTTAGGAAAAGGGGGTCATTTACCTGCTAGTGAGAAATGGACTTACAATGGAATAGTAACGCCTGTTTTTTTAATGTGTACAAATATCTGGGAATTGATTCTTTCAACAAGAATCAGTTTTGCAGCAGCGCGCAATAATCTGTCTGGTCGAGCCAAGAATGCTTTGTTATGTGTTTTGCAAACGCTGTACAAGTTGAAAAATAAACTCTCTGGACACATTTCTAAAATTATTGCACTCACAGGTTCAGCCAATGGGTCAGTAGTAGTAGTAGTAGTAGTAGTAGTAGTAGTAGTAGTAGTGTATGGATTTTATATGGCGCAATTCTCGGGATCAACTCATTGCGCTCAACACACACTCAAACACTCACACTGACATGTGACATATATACAGTATACATATGCGTGTGTGTGCGCATGCTTGTACGTGTGTGTGTGTGTGTGTGTGTGTGAGTGTGTGTGTGTGTGTGTGTGTGTGTGTGTGTGTGTGTGTGTGTGTGTGTGTGTGTTAGGTCTTCTTCAGTTTAACGTCTATACACATTATGTGATATTAGACGAACCTAATCTATAAGAATAACATTAACAGCAACAGCAAAAAATGGATAACTCACTATAAAACATGGAAGAATGACCGGTCATAACAAGGACGTTACTAAAAAACACCAGTTCCCATTTTACAAAACAAAAAAAAAATAGGACTTTGATGCAAAGAAACTGCAATTTTACACATTAGTGATAAATCAGTTACAACTGTATCCATAGAACAATTAGGTAGAGATGGTAGATGAGGTTTTAACTGCTTGCAGTGGGAAAGTATGTGGGAATTAGTTATCATTTCACCACAAAGGCACGTTATATTTTTGCAAAACTTTGTCCTAAAAGCGTTTAGTTTGATCTTATATATTAGCGAAATTATGATCCGAGAAAACGGCAAACTACATTGATAAAAAGAATGAAGTGTGTCAAAGTTTAATAGCTGGTTTATGCGTGTATCAAGAGAACATCCCGAATTCTGTTGTTTTTTTCCTAAAATGTTTCCAGCGTGCATTTTCTAGAAGACTGTATCCCTCATGGATAGACAATGGGATACTGATAACATCCGACCCGCTAGTATTTTTCGCTCCCCGTTTTGCTGCTCTGTCTACTCTCTCATTAAACTGAATCCCACAATGAGAAGGAACCCAACAGAAACTAATTCTTGTACTCCTAATAATCAAGAAATATATTAGGTGATGAATATATGTAATCAGATCTTGTCTTACTATAGGGTTTGTTTTACTTAGGGCGAATAAAACCGCCTTTGAATCGACACAAAAAGAGGACTTGGAATATTGGATTTGAAAAGTCAAGTAGAACATACAAAGCCATTAGAATGGCAGTTAGTTCTGCTGTGAAAATAGATCTGTTTTTCCAAGATAAATAAGATTTTTCAATTTTCAATGAAGGAATTGTAAATGCAGCACCTGCTTCTTTGGTATCCAAAAGAGACCCATCTGTATACATTTTAAGACGAAAGGGATACGAATTTTCAATATACTCTTTTACTATTTGGCCTATCAGGTTTTCATTGTCACTTTTTTTCATCGACGTATGGCTTATATCAAATGATGCTCTTTTAA
>JADBJO010030567.1:2500-7500 GCA_016801955.1 Conus betulinus | reverse complement strand
GTGTGTGTGTGTGTGTGTGCGCGCGCGCGTGTGTGTATGTGTGTGTGTGTGTGTGTGTGTGTGTGTGTGTGTGTGTGTGTGTGTGTGTGTGTGTGTGTGTGTGTGTGTGAAGACTTTGCAAATCGAATGGGGTGATTGGTATTTCCCTTTGCATATAATGGCTAGGAGAGGTCTTGGCAAAGCATGTTGAACGTCTCGCTTCTGTTTTTGAACACACACAACTACACAGATATGGGGACAACGTATGTGTCTCACGACTATGTACGAACCGACACCTTAAACACTTCATTTCACGAAAATTGTATGGAGGTTAGATTCAGTGAGATGGAGTTTTTGCCTTGGGACAATCGAGATAATATTATCAGCGAACATGTAGAGAGAACTGTAAGCAGAATTAAGAACTATGCCGTAGCTTTTTGCGCAGTTATCGGCATACCCGCCAACATCATCAACATGGCCGTTTTCATCAAACAGAGCTTGAAGGATCGTGTTAACCTGTGTCTGTTTTCACTGTCTTTGGCAGATGCAATTGCCTTGGTGATATCATTTTTGGACAATGGGGAAATAATTTTCTCGTCTAAGTACTATGGACCCCTGCCTACTTTTCTTTCAAACAACAACCTTATGCTTTTTATGGTGGCCTCTTTATTTCTCCAGTGATCTCAGCGATAATTGCCTGTGAGAGATGTTTCTGTGTGCTCGGTCCCCTGAAGTACCAGACTGTGCTGCGTACAAGAACTATGGCTTTCATCATAGCAGCTGTGTACGTTGTGATTCTGAGTTTGTATTATATCGTGGCATTCAGGTATCATACTGGCTGCATATACGAGTCAGATCTTGGCATTTCGCCGAAAACAATGGTTGTAAATGCATTTTACGAACAACATCAGCAGTTTATTGATAGTCTTGATAGTATTGTGTTCGGTGCTGGTTTTGTTGGTACTACAATGATTGTAGTTCTGACAGCAACGGTAATTTACAGCATCAAAACTTCGTGAAGTAGTGCCGTGGCGTGCACAAAAATCGTCACTTATTTCCTACCCAAAAGTTGTGCTGCTTACCAAGATGTTGATTGGCACGTCAGTGTTGTTCATCATTTGTGGTACGCCGGGCAGCCTGTTCCGTGTGGGCGTGTCTCTTTTTTTTCCAGAAATGACTGCAGGTGGACGCAATCAGAATTTCTACCTGTGTGGTGTATGGATTGTTGAGGGACTAGGTTTGATAAATGCCACCTTCAATATCTTTATATATTACAAAATGGGATCACGGTACAGGGAAACGTTCTGGGACGTTATTCTGCGGAAAAAGTCAACAGAAAGTAAAGAGGTGAGATGTAGTTAGCATAATTGTATGCAAGGAAAGTAATGCCCATTATATGGTGCATCTTTCTTCATCGTAAAATGGGGTCATGATATGGGCTACACATTCTAGACTTTATGCTGTAGAAACGTCAATAAAGAGTGAAAGCGTCAGATAAAGTGAGTACATTGTATGCAAGGATTTGAGTATCCCCTACATGAATATGACGCTTGGCGATATTCTGCATTATCAAACCAGTCACGGAAAGGATGATCCCCCCCCCCCCCTTGTTCCATACGATTTGTTGGTATTGCAAGTGATCTTCATACGTTTATGATTTATGAGATAAATCTGTTTTTCCAGAACCACATCGAAGAGGAATGACTTCACCTGGAAGTTAGAAAGACTAGGAACTTGAAATTAGCAGAAAAAAAAATCTTAACACACCTCAATTCTACAGAAGCGAAGTCTGCTGCATGTTGAACTCTTTGTTAAGCAAACAAATAGCCACATCAGAAATAAACTCGAGCAATAGATCATACAACATTGTTCAATGTTGTATAGTTGATTAGGTCAGCAGCTAGAATGAGATTACTTCTGCCAAGTTTAGTCAACGAAGATGAAACATGACATATCCCTGGGAGATAGACTGGAGTCAACACTGGAGTTTTACATTCGATTTGACATACTATCATAAACGTCTTGCACAGATGCTCTTACCTGTTGCTTTTAGGGGGGAAACTTTCTTATACTCTTGACTCGATTTTATCTCAAAAGTATTTAAGTCTTTTGAGTTTGGAGGCAACATTTGTAGCTGGAGAAAAACTGTCTACAGATAGACTTCGGCCACTGTTCTACAAATAGACTTCGGCCACTGTTCTACAGATAGACTTCGGCCACTGTTCTACAAATAGACTTCGGCCACTGTTCTACAAATAGACTTCGGCCACTGTTCTACAAATAGACTTCGGCCACTGTTCTACAAAATAGACTTCGGCCATTGTTCTACAGATAGACTTCGACCACTGTTCTACAAATAGACTTCGGCCACTGTTCTACAAATAGACTTCGGCCACTGTTCTACAGATAGACTTCGGCCACTGTTCTACAGATAGACTTCGGCCACTGTTCTACAGATAGACTTCGGCCACTGTTCTACAGATAGACTTCGGCCACTGTTCTACAGATAGACTTCGGCCACTGTTCTACAGATAGACTTCGGCCACTGTTCTACAAATAGACTTCGGCCACTGTTCTACAGATAGACTTCGGCCACTGTTCTACAGATAGACTTCGGCCACTGTTCTACAAATGGACAAGTAGCCGGGTTTAGATCTGTCGAGTATATAGACAGAGTAATCCGATTTCGTCTTATTACTTCTTTGATGTATAGAATTTAGCAAAAAATATCTATCAGACATAACAAATATATCAAGGGAAGATAGATAGATAGATAGATAGATAGATAGAGAGAGAGAGAGAGAGAGAGAGAGAGAGAGAGAGAGAGAGAGAGAGAGAGATGCATAGGGAAATAAGCAGGTAGGTAGGTTGGTAGGTGAGTTGGTAGGTAGATTGGTAGGTATGTAGGTAGGTAGGTGGGTAGGTGGTGGATGGGTATGCAGCAGGTGGGTAGGTAGGCAGGTGGGTAGGTACGTAGGTTGATAGGTAGGTAGCTAGGTCGGTAGGTAGGTAGGTGTCAAGCATAACCTTGTACAGTTTAATGGCAACACAAAAGACCGACTATCCCTTGAAGAAACAGTAACGAAAAAGGATCAAGTTAGAATGATAGCAGATTTGAGTATGAATTGCAAGAAAACATGTGCTATTCAGCTTCATCAAAGAGAGAGAGAAATTCAACAATAGATATGTGCCACATGTTAAGATGAAATAAAATCCCCCATAATGCAATTTAGGACAAGTATGGCTGACAAGAAAACACAGAACGCACAGATACATTATATTGAAAAAAAAAGGCCTCTGAAATAAAAAGTCGAGAGAATTCCTACCTCACTAGGAACAAGAGAAACTTCAAGTTATCGATAGTATCCAAAATCGTGTGTTTATAGATGGTTTTACCGAAACCACCTGACTTTTTTTTTACAGCACTATGTCTTCTGAGTTTAAAATTCGTGCGGAAAAAACAACAAACAAACAAACAAATAAATAAACAAACGAACAAAGAAACAAAGAAACAGACAGAATTATCCGGAAGGTTGCATGGAAAAGAATAGATCAGAGTAGCACTGGATTCCTCGACCTAAAACTGCTTTATGTCTGATAATAGGGTGGATGATAATAAGACCAGCAACGATTTATCATAAATGAAAGATATTGCAACTTTTACACACACACACACACACACACACACACACACACACACACACACACACACACACACACACACACACACATACACACACACACACACACACACACACACACACACACACACACGCACACACACACACACACACACACACACACACACACACGGATATAAAATAAACAAACCCAGTGAACACCTGATGCAAAACAATCTGATCCAAGCAGTGTCTTTTGGCACAGATATTTCTGCATATGCATCAGAGTGGTGCTGACCTACCCCAAAAGACACAACTGAATTCAGTGCAAGAAGACTTGATCATTACTCCTTTGGTCCTCACAACATGCATCATTTGTTTCATAACCAATGGGGAAGAGAAAAAAAATAAATAAAAATAAAGTCTCTGCTCGGCGTGCACACACGTAAAGCAATGTCCACACAAATCGAAATCTGCCAAAGTGCTTTTATTACTATAGAAAACTGGGTCGATTCGAGTGGAATTGCAACAGCGTGTTGAATGGTGTTGTCGATTTAAGACGCACAGATGTCCACGAACAGAACGGAATGAACATTTTTCAACCAGATTATACCACTTCCTTGGAAAACTTTGTAGAACTGTCTGGACTTCATGTCGGCTTTCCCCCTCACTTTTGTTTATGCAGTTCACCAGTAAATTGTACAAGAATGGCAGTATTTCCTAATACCAGATTAAAACTACAGGTCAGGAGAAAGAAAGTGAGCGTTGCATTAGCCTGTGAACCCTGAAAGCTTGTGCAACAGTGTCCAGTCCTTCAACATTTGGGTTTTTCTTTTAAATGGTTGTAATCCCTGCGGATTTTGATATTAATTACTGGCCCCTATAGGTGGTGTCTTTCACTTTTCAACATTTCTCCATTCTCTGAGTGCTTTTGTTTGTATTTGTTTGTTTGTTTGTTTTTTTTATAGGGAGACTCTTTTCATATATATACAGGAGGATCTGCTCGATTTTGGAGAGTTTCCAATCCAGGACGAAGCCTGGTGATCTCTTCACAAAGCGAAACAGTTGTCGATTTTTTTCCCAAGGCAAACACTTTCATTTACTTGTAAAGAAATGTACAAACGGCAAATGTGTACAGAAAGCAGTGCTACAAACAACAAAAAGGTCAGTAGATCTTATCTTACATGAACAATTTACAAAGCAGCATTAATTTTACAAAATGAACAACAAATCCCATCTAACGTAACAGTATAAACCAAGCACAACATTGTGTCTACACTGTCAGTGTCACACATTCACCTTCTCACTGTTTTGAAGTGTTGTCCTTTTTTGAGAATTCATAGAGAGAGAGAGAGAGAGAGAGAGAGAGAGGAGAGAGAGAGAGAGAGAGAGAGAGAGAGA
>JADBJO010030566.1:0-12500 GCA_016801955.1 Conus betulinus | reverse complement strand
ATTCTGATGAAGCTTGAAAGTGAAATTTCTGATGCTTCATTGACTGTTAATGAATAGAGAATACAGACAAATTATGCCTTAGAATATGGCCAAGAAATATGCTTTCCTGATACCATGAATACTGTATGTTGTGTTGCGCTATATATATTTGTTGAAAGACTGTTAATGCTACATTTTGTTACACGAGAATACCAGCAATATTAAACTTGCAAGCAACAAAACCATTCTGGACAATTCAGAACATAAAATCCCATCAAAACCAAACAGTTTGTGGGGCTGAAAGGCTGTCAAAATGGTCGTTTGGTGTCTTTGGCGAAAAATCTTCAATTTTGGGGGTAGGGAAGATAAATGTGAAATTGTGACTTTATGCATTATTCATGTGGTTCCAGGTACGGTCAGAAACTACCAAGAGGCATTGTAGTATAATATGATTTATCAGAACAGTTTGATTTTTGGCCTTTTTGTTTTATGGATAACTCTTGACTTGCCGCTGATGCAGTGAAAAACACGATACATAAAAGTCACCCACTACTGCACCCAAACAATGAATGTGAAAAGACTGATCAAGTTACCACCAGGCACACTGATAAGTAAGTAATAAAACAAGTATAAGCAAAAGCTGATTTCTTGTTTATTTACAGGAGCTATTTCAAGTTATATTTGAAATGGCCCAAGAGTGTGCTAGAGGGTACCCTTACGCCAAATGTTGTAGCTCCTGTGCATCCCAACTTTTTGATGGAAACATTTTAGATTCGTGTTTAGGACTCTTTAAGAAACATTTTGACACCAGTAATGATGTTGGGGGGTGGGGGTGTGTGTGCACAGGAGGCCTAGATGGCTTGTGGCCTAATTCTATTTGCGATGAAAAAAAAAAATAAAGAAAGGAAAATCTGCGGGTCCCTGACGGTCTGATTGGCGAGCTGTTTAAGAATGGTGGTGGTTTTGTCATTGAATTTTTTCTTAAAATTTTCAATACTCTTTTTGATACAGGACTGTTTCCTGAAAGCTGGTCTGAATCGATCATCATCCCACTATTTAAGAGAGGTACTGCAAATGATCTGGCAGTTACAGAGGGATCTCACTGTCTGATATAAGCAGCAATTGTTTCAGCTCTATTATCAATAACAGGTTACAAAAATAGATCGATCAAAGTAACATTACTGGTGAATATCAAGCTGACTTCAAAAAGAATCATTCCACTGTAGATCACATGTTCACCCTTTTTTGCTTTAGTTCAAAAGCAGGTTTTCATATAATCGTAAACTATATGCAGCCTTATTGATTTTGAGAAAGCGTTCGACTCTGTTTCTAGAAGATTATTCTGGCCAGTAGTGAAAAAGAATGGCATCAACGGCAAATTATATCAATGTATTAAAAGAATGTGCAATAATGTTTAAAGAAAGAGTAAGATCTGGTGTTGGGGAATTAACTGGTTATATTTTATGTACACAGGAAGGTGATGCTTGTAGCCCTTTTCTCTTCTCTTTGTTTATAAACGAACCAGCTTTAGAAATTACAGCAAACGGAAGGCACGGTGTAACACTTTTTCCTGATTTTATTGAATTATTTACTTTGTTACTTGCTGCTGATACTGTTTTTTTTTTTTATGAGACTCCAATTGGCCTCCAGACTCAGTTAAACAATTTGTGCTAAACAATTTGTGCCAGGCAGCTTCTAAACTTCAGCTAAAAGTAAGTATGAAAAAGAGAAATATTCTGATTTTCAGAAAGGCAGGTCACTTGGCAGCAAGCGAAAGATGGTATTTCAATGGAAAGCAGATGGCTGTTGTAAATTGTTATGAATACCTTGGTATCTATTTCTCTACACGCTTAAGGTTTACAGTCGCTCGTCAGGATTTAGCAAGCAGAGTGAAAAAAAAAAACCGCCTTATTGTGTATCTTGAAAGAAATTATACACAAGGAATAATAATTCCTCGACAGTGTTTCTTAAAATCATTGTTGCTCAGGTTCAGCCGGTTGCTCAGTATGGTGCTGAGATCTGGGCGTAGGTAAAATCTGCTGTTCATTTAGAAAGAGTTCATTTATTTGCTCTTAAGAAATTTTTAGGGGTTCACATGAAGACCCAAATGAATATGTTTATGGGGAAACAGACCACTATCCAGTCTGTATCAATTCATCTGAGCAGTGCATCAGATACTGGCTGAAGATTGTTCAGATAGATGATGACAGATTACCACTAAAAGCATACAAAATGTTGCTGGGATTGGAATCGTGTGGTAAAAGATCGTGGGTTTCAGGTGTTCGAGATTTTTCTGTTTCATAATGGGTTTGGGTTTGTTTGGATAAATCAAGGGGTTGGAAATGTAAATGCATTTTTGAAGCAACTCAAGCAAAGACTGATTGATAATCGTTGGCAAAATTGGCATGAAAACATCCAGAACAATGAGCGATACTCATTTTGTAGAACTTTTAAGACATCTGTTAGATATCTCTCACTTAATATTGACAGGCATATTAGAAGTTATCTGACAAGATTTAGATTAGGAATTTCAGACATCAAAACGCATCAGCATTGATATGCAAATACCAATAACGTTAGTATGCTATGTCCTTTATGCAAAAACGGAAATGGAGACGAATTGCATCTCCTACTTTGTTGTTCTGTGCTGAAGGATTTACGATATGAATGCATTCCCCGGAAATTCTTTGAAAACCCTTTCTTATTTCGAGCTGCCTTGCTCTTGGCAAATGTAAATGCAAAAGTACTGAAGAACATTTGTGTATATTCATACTAGGCCTTTAAGAGACACGCAACTATGGTCAGTTAATTGAACCCAAGTGTCGTTTTGATTGTGCATAGTTAGCGTGCTTATCTGTCAGCTTCTCATTGTTAAACTATATCATGTTACCTTTCTGTTTGAATTGTTATTGTTATATTGTAACCCCATCGGAAGGGGCCATGGTCTATACTGATTACAACTCTTTAAGTTCGTTCGTTCGTTCGTTCGCTCTCTCTCTCTCTCTCTCTCTCTCTCTCTCTCTCTCTCTCTCTCTCTCTCTCTCTCTCTCTCTCTCTTCTCTCTCATCCCCCTTCAGCAAGGGGCCTAGGCCTTACACAGGCGCGCGCGCGCGCATGTGCACACACACACACACACACACACACACACACACACACACACACACACACACACAGAGGTTGCCGGAAAATCTATTCCTATTGGTAAAAGATGCCCAACAGTGGAAATATGTTGGTAATGCATGGTGGAATTTAGATTGTGCGATAGCTGTAACTCTTAAATAAGAAGCCTATAAAGCTTGGCTGAAAGTGAGAACAGATGGAAATTCCTAGCGTTGAAACATGCCCAAAAATAACAGTAACAGGGTCGTTGCCCGAGCGAAAAGAATACATTTATCGGAATTTTGTAGATCCAAAATATTGGAATCAAAAAGATATCCATAAGGTTGGAGAGAATGGTTAAAAAAATTGAAAAATGTTATTGCTTGCAACAGTACCGAATTAAATTAGATAATAATGCTCTTCCATCCTCACAGGAGAAAGCTGAAGCATTTGTCAAAATATTTTCAGAAAATAACTTGCTGTCTAGCCTCAGTCCATCTATCGGGTGTTTTAGAAAGGAGGAAGAAAAACGAACCATCTATCAGGATCCACCACCAGATCATTTCCATTATTTACACGCTCCTGTTACATATGATGAATTTTGTGAGACGTTCGAATCTTTTCTTCAAATTCAAGTGCAGTTGGCCTAGATGGTATATCGTATCAACTGTTATACCACTTACCTTCACATTGGAACGATTACTGCATTCATTTTACCAAAAATGTTGGTTTAATGTAACTCTCCATAGTATCTGGAAGAGATCTGTTGTAGTTCCAGTTCCAAAACAAGGTAAGCCGAGATCAGACATTGGTAGCTATAGGCCAATAGCACTAATCTGTCATGTTGAAAAGACGTCTTTTATGTTTTTGTCAAAAAGAAAGTATAATACCAGTGAATCAAGCGAGATTTCGCAAAGGTCGATGTACAATAGATCATTTGGTGAAACCTACAAGTCAAATTAAAAAGCAGTTTGCTAGACGGAAAAGCACACTTGCTACCTTTTTTATATCAGAAAAAGCGTATGATAGTATCTGGCACGCTAGACTACTTTACAAATTGAAAGAAATAGGAAATAATGGAACGATGTTTCAATACTTTAAAATTTTTTTTTTTTTATCGCAGAGATCCATATGTACAAGAATAGGGTAAGTTTACTCGTCTTTTCAGAGCATTGATATCGGAATTCCACGGCACACTATTATAGCCCCCATGTTGTTTAACATTCTTATTTATGATCTTCCAAAGATATTATCAAAAAGTGTGAGTTTAGTACAATATACTGATGACATTGCTATGTGGATAATAATAATTATCCAAAAGCATACTGGCAAGAGAATTACGAATCATATACAGAAGATATGTCAGTTAGAGATGGATAAATGAAACAACTTTATGGAAAATAACGGGCTAATTCTCTTAGGTGAAAAAACATAGTTAATGTTTTTCAATAATGGAGACAATCCAATGTATTTTGACAAGCTACAAATTGAATGGTTCTGAATTGCAGTACTCACAAAACATAAAACCCCTAACCCCTAAACTTAACTGGCGTTTTTTTTTTTTGGTTTTTTTTGTTTTTTTTTTTCTTTTCTTTTTTTTTTTTTTTTTTTTTTTTTTTTTAATCCCTCCGCCACCCCGCCTTTACTATTTTTTTTTTTGTCTTTTATTTTTTTTTTTTTTTCCTTCTATGTTTCTTTTTTTGTTTGTTTTGCCTTTTTTTTTTTCTTTTTCACTTTTTTCTTCCTTTATTTTTGGCTTTTTTTTTTTTTTAAGGGCGGTCCTTTTTTTTTTTTTTTTTTTTTTTTTTTTTCCTTCCCTTTATCTCTCACGCACCATGCGGGTCTGTATGATGTATTGCTATCAATGGACATTAATTTGCTGGTTTTAATGTTTTGGCGTTTGTTACAGCGCGTCAGGGTTTATTTCTGTACTAGTGTTTGGTGCAGTGACACTTTCACACTGTGTTTTCACAACAAGATACAAGAGTTATATATACATTTAAAAAAAAAAAAAAAAAAAAAAAGGCTCGGACATCTTCCGGGAACCATCCTTGAAACGAAAGACGAAAAAATAAGTATGCAAGGATGATACCAGAAGTGCGCGAAGGAGAGGAGCGAGAGGAACAGAAAATCAGATCCCGAAAGAGAGAGAGAGAGAGAGAGAGGGAGAGAGAGAGAGAGAGAGGAGAGAGAGAGGAGAGATGAGAGAGAGGAGAGAGAGAGAGAGAGAGGAGAGAGACGTAGTAAAGAAAACGTACAGCTCGTCTGGCAAACCGGCCTGTTCCCCCTGAAGGCTATCCTTATAGTGAAAAGAGAGAGACACCACAGGGAGACACGAGGAAATCATGGCAGCGAGACAAAACAGTATCAATGTGAGAGAGCGAGTGAGAGAGAGAGAGAGAGAGAGAGAGAGAGAGAGAGAGACAGACAGACAGACAGACAGACAGAGAGAGTGAGGGAAAGAGAGAGAGAGAGGGAGAGAGAGAGAGAGAGAGACAGAGAGAGAGAGAGACAGACAGACAGACAGACAGAGAGAGACAGAGACAGAGAGAAATTTCTATCCTCCTTATTTTTTCCCCCCTATATTCATTTTCATTTTCCCCCATGCGCGCGTGTGCCTGTGTGTTTTGTGCCTGTGTGTCTGAGTGTGTGTGTGTGTGTGTGTGAGTGACTGTGTGCGCGTGTGTGTGTGCGTGGTGTGTGTGTGTGTGTGTGTGTGTGTGTGTGTGTGTGTGCGCGCGCGCGCGCGTGCGCGTGCACGTGTTTTAAGTGATGGACATTCCATTGCGGATCTTAATACTTTGGCATTTGATACAAAGCGTCTGGGTTTATTCATGTACTGATGTGTGTGCGTTGACCCTTTCATTCATTCTGCTGTTTTGCTGCATAGTATACTTTTAATTGAATTAAACACACATTTGCACCTCCCCTCCCTCCCTTCCCTCATATCCCACATCTACTGTTTGTGTGCGTGTGCGTGCGTGCGTGCGTGCGTGCGTGCGTGTGTGATAAGTCTTTGTGCGCGCATGTGTGTGCGTGTGTGCGCGTGCGTGTGTGTGAGCGCTCAAGCGTGCATACGTGCGTGCCTGCGTGCGTGTTATATTAACTTCCTTAACTGTGCCTCCTGCTCAAAAACCACTTCATATGGTATCGATGACTTTGTCTTCTTAATCTTGCTTATGCACATTTTACCCCCACTAGCAAAATGTTATTGATGCACACATAATTATGTGAAGATTTCTTTTCATATAAACCGAACAGCACGTCTGTTACAGACAAATGAATTTTCATGCCTACCTTTGAGAAAATAATGTTTTCAATTTCTAACCAAAACTGTCTCACTGATGGACATTCAAAAAAAAAGTGCTCAATGGTATCCACAGTGTCCGGACAATAATCACATGAAATAGATTGGCACACGCCCATTTTGTGTAGCATAATATTTGTGGGATAGATATTATGTAACAATTTCCATTGCAGCTCACGTAAGCGTACTTCTTTTGTTGCCAGTCTTGGCGTAAGCCACATCTTTTTTCACTCAATTCAATGTTCAGTTTTTCTGCTCCAAAAATCTACGGCGTGTGGAGTTAACGGTTTGTTGTTACTCTTTTTCAACAGATATTCTTTAATTTGTTTTGTTTTAGCATAGAAACGATTTGCTTCAGAGGTACCATGATTCTCCATTTCAAATCGTCTATTCCTATCTTTTATCAAGTCAATCCAGGTTTGTGGTATGGCATTTAGTAGAGCATTATATTGAAACATGGTTATTGCCCTGTTTTGGTTAAGTAGGTCTTGTACTTCCACTAAAGTTAAAAAACGCCTTTCCTGCGTTTTAATAATATCGTTTATTGTGATGAGGCCTTTCTCTCGCCATTTTTTCAAAATTGAGGACCTTACTTTTTATATTTGATTAACTTATTATAAAAGAGACATTGTGTACCAATATATTTTGCAAGTACACAATCGCTTTCTACTTTAGTTTTGTTATCTAGGTAAGTTAATAGAACTTCTTTTCAAAAATTATTTTCGATTGTAGAGATCCCTGGTATATCTTTAGGAGAACAGTTTATTTCAAAATATTTCCTCAGCTGAGGCTATTCTTTTTTCAAGTGCCAAAAGGAATGAGGCACCATGTCTCAGTTTTTTGGTTGTATAATCGTCCAATCCATTGTAGGTTAAAGGTATTTTGCAATTCAATCATGTCAACCATTCTTAACCCTCCTTCTTTATAATCTGCTTTCATTACCTTTCTTTTAATCTTTTCAAAGGCTTTTCTGTTACTGTGTTTCCTTTTGCCTTTGCCAAAGAAATTTATATAAAAATTGTATTAACTTTAATCAGTATTTCCCTTGGCAGTCCAACCGACTGCATAACATAAATAAATTGGCTGGTCAAAAATGTCTTTATGATCACTATTTTACCATGTATGCTAAGGTCTCTCTTACTCCATTCTTTTATCATAGCTGTTAGAGTTTTTCAGCCTACTTTTCCAGTTGTCTTCTATTTCTTTGGCCATTTTGTCTTTTGCAAAGGATATTCCTAAGATTTTTACTTTGTCCACTATTTCAAAGGGTATGTTCAGAACTCTTTCATCAACATCACCTATTGCCAAGACTTTAGTTTTGCGTATGTTTAGTTTCAAAGCCAGAGAAACATGCAAATTGTCTGAGAATATTTGTTGCTGTTGTTATGTCATTCTGGTGTTTTAGAAAAAGGGTTTGTATCGTCAGCCATCTGTTGAATTTTGATGCTTGCATTTCTTTCATTTCGTATCTGTATTCCTTCAATGCCACTATTTCTAATCTTAATAGCTAGCAGTTTTCTACAGCCAAAACGAAGGCTAAAGGGGAAAACGGACATCCTTGTCTAATACCACAATTAACATCAAAACTCTCCGATATCCAGCCCCCATGATTTATGTGATTCACAGCCTTTTTAACATAATTCGAATCCACTTCTTAAAATCGGGACCAAATCCAAAAACATCGAATGCTTTCAATAAGTACGTTTTTTGTTATGGAATCGAATGCTTTTGAATAATCAAGCGCTAATATAAAACCTGATTTACCTGTTTTGTTTACGTAATTGATTACATCGTCAATTGTACGAATGAACTGTAGATATATTTCGACCTTTAATGTAACCAACCTGGTCTTCGCTTACCAGATGCTGTATAACACCACTTAGTCTCTGTGCCATAACTTTAGCTAGAATTTTATAGTCGGTATTTGTTTAAGGTAATAGGTCTCCAGTTTGTTAGATGTTCTTTATCCAGATCTTTGCCTTTATGAATTAGTGTTATCACACCTTGGTATTGAGTATAAGACAGCTCATCTTTCTGAAAGGATTCATTGAATGAGGCGGTTACAATATCTTTTAATTTAGGCCAGAAAAAAATTTCATGAATTCAACAGTAATTCCGTCCATACCTGGCGCTGATCCGTTTTTCATGCTTTGTAAAGCGCACGATGTTTCATTGACAGTGACAAGACCTTCACATGAGTTGCAGTCAGTGTCACTAAGGCGAGGAATATCTTCTCCAGCAATAAAGTCGTGCGTAGCTTCAGTCACATTTGCAACGTCAGTCTTTTGATTGTAAAGATTTCTATAGAAGGTAACCTCTTCTTCCATTATTTTGGTCTGGTCAGTGGTAGTAAACCCCAGAATCTGACACAAGACGAGTAATTACATTTTTTTCTTTTCCTTACTTTTTCAAGGTTACAGAAATATTTGGTGTTTTTTTCTCCTTCTTCAATCCATTTCACTCTTGATCTAATTTGGGCTCCTCTCGTTTTTTGCATATCTAGTAGTTCTAATTTATTTTAGTACTTAATAAATCATTCTGTAAGCGTACATTTCCAGGGTCTTTTGTTATGCGAAATTCGATGTCATGAAGTTGTTTTCGCAGTTCTAACTGTTCGTTTCTTCGACAACAAGCTAATCGTTTGCCAAAATCAACACAATAATTACGTATTTCGGATTTCGTAAGTTCCCATTTATCAACAGAATTTATAAGTTCCTCATTATTTACACAATGATCTATTATTGCATTCACATTTTTTTTTTTTACAAAACTTTCATGTCTGAGGTAGCTATTATTAAATCTCCAATACCCTGGACCTCTTATGAACTTGCTGTTTTCTAATTCTGTGACTACAGCTTTATGATCCGAATTAGAGACTGTATAATGTTCGCAAGACGCAATAAAGGAAATAATATTTCTGAAGCAAAGCAGTAATCTAAACGACGAGCGATAAAAGGATGAAAGCGGTTCCAGGTATATTCTTGATCATTCTCATGGAAGATCCTCCATACATCTGTCAAAGAGAGCTCACGTACACAGGTCTTAAAAGCTTCAACTTCGGCCTCATTAAAAAGGATTTCCGGATATAACATCATGCTTGTTGTTTAAGACACACAGTTGAAATCACCACATAAAATGATATTTTCAGCTTCCAAATCTTGCAGTTTTACATACAGGTTGTGGAAGAAACGCCTTTTGTCCATAGAATCGTTAGGCGCATACACATTTACAATGGTGATCGGGATTTGCTCAAATTTAATGTTGATTGCAACAGTGCGATCCTCTGTTAAAACAAGTTCAATGTCATCATTAACATATTTGGAAACCAATATAACTTCGCCCTTTTTTCGGGACGTACCCTCTTTTGCAAAAATCCTTCCACCCCATTCTTTTTCCCATTGCGATGTTTCCTTTTCTACAAAATGAGTTTCTTGCAAACATATGACATCAAACTTTTGATTTTTAAAGTATTTGAACAAACTATTACGCTTCATTTTATTTTTTAGTCCCCGGCAGTTCAAAGAACAAATTCTAAACTTTTCCATTATCTACTAAGAAAGATAAATGTCTGACTAAGACGAAGCACGGAGCTCCCACAAAAGTCAACAAAGGCATTTCTATCTGAAAAAAAACAACAACAAAAACAAAGAAAAAAGTGAGGGGGGGGGGGGGGGGGGGGGGGGGGGGGGGGGGGGGGGGGGAGGGATAATACGAGGGAGTGCAGAAGAAACAGACGTAGAGGAGGAAACGGAGACATTTGTAGAATAAGAAAAGCGGGCAAGAAAGAGACAGACAGACAGACAGAGAGAGAGAGAGAGAGAGGGGGGGGAGAGAGAGAGAGAAAAGTAATACTCGACATGGATGGGAGGAGAAGGGTGGGGGGGGGGGATGGAGGATTGTTGGGGGCGTGGAGGGGGGGGGGGTAGACAGACAGGAAGCAAACAGGCAGGCAGACAAATGGACAGACAGACAAAAGACCAAAAATACACAGTAAGCCTAAATGCCGACACGTAATCAAGAATGACACTGACATTCAAACAGGTTATTTTTTCGTAATCGGAAACATCTGATCTTTCCTCTGCAGTATCTGCATCGCATTTAGCCTGTTTTTTCTCTTGGTGCTGAAGGGCTGTCCTGCTCACGACATCGCTGGCGCTTTGGAGTTTCTGAGCGGTTCCTGAGATTGTCTGAGTGGGGGGCCCATACTAGAATGCAGGGTTGTTTGGCGTTTAGAAACCGCCCGCCCTCGATCAGACTTTTCTCTTGATTTTTTTTGTCACTGGTAGCGGGCTTACCTTTCCCGCCGCGTGTGTCTCCCTTACCAATGGATTTGGAGGCAGGAGAGGTGGAGGATGGGTCGGAAATCTTGCTTCCAGGGTGGCCCTGGTTGAGGAGTCTGAGGAGAACCAGAGGGAGGTAAACTCTCCTTGTCCATGACCTGACTGTTTGGCCGGCCTTTACAGCGGACATCTCCTCTCTTATGCCTGGTTCCTTGCACTCACGACACACAACCTCATTCACACACACAGACACATGGTGGTTAGGCTGTAGACAGTTTGAGCAAACAACGGATTTCATAACATTTTCTGTTCTTTGTGGAAAATTTTGGCAGTGAATGGACCTACTTTTAATGTTTTTTCGAGAGGGTTAGCGGGGAGGGTTATGAGACGAATCTTCTCCCCGTTTCGAAACGAGTAAGTTTATTGTCTGCATCCCTGTACCGTTCCATTTTTATATCAGATCGGAGTTCACATCCATTTTAGTTAAGGAGTGTTCTATTTCACTGTTGGCTACCGACATAGGGATGTCTGCAACCCACACCTTCGTAGCAGGTTTTTCTTCCCCGGAATCCTCTCTCAGAATAAACGGATTGGTGTTGGCTAATTGGATCAGAGTATTCCGGACAGTCATACCTTTGACCAGAAGATCGTTCCTTGCCTGTCTGGTAGCTGGGTAGATCCTCCAAAGACCTCTGATGTCCTGGGCACCAACGATACTGCCACTGCCTGCCGTACGCTCCGCAGCCAGACACAGCTCCAGTCCTGTTACGCGGTTTTTCCGCCGAGTCCGGGATGTCCCGATTTTTTAGAAAAACGGGCTGGACGGAAGACATTTCGCTCTTAACCGTGTTCAACGGTCACGAAAGCGAACAAGAAAAGCACTAAGTTGAAAATTCGCGTAGGCTTAGCTCGAATCGGCACGGCGAAGAGCGAACAAATCCGTGACCGCACGCCACGAGTGTTACTCACCGACTCCAACTGGCGTTTTTACATTGAAAGCTTGATAGCTAAAACAAGGAAACATTTAATAATGATAATAATGAATACTTATATAGGCCTATTCTCGGCTAGAGACCAATTTGTAAGCGCTTTACAATCACCACTCGTTTACACAACGGGCTGCCTACCTGGGTAGTGCCGACTGAAGAGCTGCCAGCTGGCGCTTCATTCAGTCGTTTCCCGCGTCATCCAGTCAGTATCGTTCAATATCGATCACTCATTTTCCTTACTTCCTTCATTCTTTCCATTTCTCACTCAGGGTGCATGCTATGTGTAACGTGCCATCCATACCAACGGCCAAACTGGCCTACTCTTCCGAATGTTGATGATGGGATTTTACGTGTGTGCAAGATGTTATGCGTGCGTTCACACACGGAACCTCGTTTATAGTGTCATTCGAAGGACTGTATGGGAAAGTTATTGAAAATTATTTGTATTCAACTATGGGCTCAAGATACAAAAACCCTCCTGCACCTAGCTGTTTCTCTAAAAAAGATCAAAACTAGTGTAACGGACAAGAAGTTTATTTTCAGCTCCTCAAAGTCTACTGAAAAAAATGGCAAAGTATAGACAGCAAAAACTGTCAAATTAGCGCTTTGTGTCCCAGTGCACACAAACACATTGAAGGTGTACAGAAAAATTAATATGCTATCACTGTCAGATCAACGTAGATTAGCTGTGGCCAAATATGTCGTAAGAAGTCTTTCAGTAGCTAATTCAGTCGAAAAGGAAGTGTTGATGGATTCAAATGTTGAATATCCCAAAAGTGCTCAAACAGCTAGGTTATCTTTGTCCCGTTCGAAATTACACGAAAGATTCTTTTGAAAATTGCAATA
>JADBJO010030565.1:10000-17749 GCA_016801955.1 Conus betulinus | reverse complement strand
GTATAAAAGAGAGAGAAAGGGGGGAAGGGAGAGAGGGAGAGGGGGAGGAGAGACAGGCAGACAGACAGAGACAGAGAGACAGACAGAGACAGAGAGACAGACACAGAGAGAGAGACAGACATAGAGAGAGCATAAGAGCACAGGTGTAAGGAAATGAGTCAGAGGAAAGTGTGTCTGGTATGTCAGTTCATCACACACACACACACACACACACACACACACAAACACACACACACACACACACACACACACACAAAGTGCGTGCGTGCCCACACTCTGAACTGCTTCATAAGATTGCACATGTGCACCCAAAATCTTACAAAGAAGCTCAGAGCCCAGCACAGCCTAGCATCAGTCCTCAATGTGTTAATGGAATGTCTTCTACCTTTACTTCAAATGACCACTATGATCAGTCCTCAATGTGTTAATGGGATGTCTTCTACCTTTACTTCAAGTGACCACTATGATCAGTCCTCAATGTGTTAATGGGATGTCTTCTACCTTTACTTCAAGTGACCACTATGATCAGTCCTCAATGTGTTAATGGGATGTCTTCTACCTTTACTTCAATTGACCACTATGATCACTCCTCAATGTGTTAATGGGATGTCTTCCACCTTTACTTCAAATGGCCACTATGATCACTCCTCAATGTGTTAATGGAATGTCTTCCACCTTTACTTCAAATGGCCACTATGATCAGTCCTCAATGTGTTAATGGAATGTCTTCCACCTTTACTTCAAATGGCCACTATGATCAGTCCTCAATGTGTTAATGGGATGTCTTCTACCTTTACTTCAAATGGCCACTATGATCAGTCCTCAATGTGTTAATGGGATGTCTTCTACCTTTACTTTCAAATGGCCACTATGATCAGTCCTCAATGTGTTAATGGGATGTCTTCTACCTTTACTTCAAATGACCACTATGATCAGTCCTCAATGTGTTAATGGGATGTCTTCTACCTTTACTTCAAATGACCCACTATGATCAGTCCTCAATGTGTTAATGGGATGTCTTCTACCTTTACTTCAAATGACCGCTATCATCACTCCTCAATGTGTTAATGGGATGTCTTCTACCTTTACTCAAATGACCGCTATCATCACTCCTCAATGTGTTAATGGGATGTCTTCTACCTTTACTTCAAATGACCGCTATCATCACTCCTCAATGTGTTAATGGAATGTCTTCTACCTTTACTTCAAATGACCACTATCATCACTCCTCAATGTGTTAATGGAATGTCTTCTACCTTTACTTCAAATGACCGCTATCATCACTCCTCAATGTGTTAATGGAATGTCTTCTACCTTTACTTCAAATGACTACTATCCTAGCATCAGTCCTCAATGTGTTAATGGGATGTCTTCTACCTTTATTTCAAATGACTACTATCCTAGCATCAGTCCTCAATGTGTTAATGGGATGTCTTCTACCTTTATTTCAAATGACCACTATGATCAGTCCTCAATGTGTTAATGGGATGTCTTCTACCTTTATTTCAAATGACCACTATGATCAGTCCTCAATGTGTTAATGGGATGTCTTCTACCTTTATTTCAAATGACCACTAGCCTGGCATCAATCCTCAATGTGTTAATGGGATGTCTCCTACCTTTATTTCAATTGACTACTAAGCTACTACTCACGCATTATTGGGTTTCTGTTCTGATACCATTCAGACCTGACTTCATTGACTTGAAGCTCAACTAATCCACACAAGGTAGTTGAACAGGGTGTGGAAAGCAGATCAAAATCTCCATCTTATCATTCTGCTTGTCCAGTTCACCAATTCTTTGTCATTATAGATTTAGAATCAGTGGTCCTGATTTCTTGCATCATATTCATTACATCACAGAATCTTGTGAACGCTTCTATTCTCTTTAGCAGCGAGTATTGCATACCATTTTTTTCTTTCCTGTACTCACATACCGATGGTGAAGTCTTCCACAATCAAGGTGTGTTTGTTTCCCCATTAGTTTGGATCTTCCGTCGTTATCAAGGTCGGTAGTCTCCATCCTGTGGATCTGAACAAATCCACTGTACCACAAGAGAGGGGATCGACTGGCGCTGCCCAACATGTTGATATGCATCCACTTCACTCAACACACGGAACACATGTCTTCATTCTGAAGCCAAAGTGTCAAATTTCCATTTTTCATAATTTGCCATGGCAACTACAGTCCTTGACCATGGAATGAAGTAAGGGTGGGAGGAGGGTTGAGGTGGATTAAGAGAAAATGGTGCCAGAATATAAAGCACTGAGTTCTTGGAACTGAATATTGCTGGCAGGGAGGAATGGGTGCATTTGCATCGTACACCAAACAACATATGATGATGCAGCTGCTCGTAAACCAAACTATGATAGGGAGTAGTAAATGAACCAAAACGAAAGTGTGGGGAGGAAAAAAGTTGCTGAAAAACTAAAAGACTTTATATAATAATAATAATAATAATAATAATAATAATATAACGTACATTTATAGAGCGCCCTTTCTCACTAGAGCTCACAGCGCTTTACAATATTTAACTATAAACATGTAAAAAAAAAAATCACTATACAAAAACCATATAAACCCAGTCACCTCATCAATTATGACAATGAAACATGGCAAGGAGGGGGGGGAGGAGGGGGGAAGGGCTGGCCAACCAACATGAACACCACACACACACACACACACACACACACACACACACACACACACACACACACACACACACACACACACACACATGTCAGTTTTCAAGGGCAACACTTGCAACACCTAACGCAATGATACATCCAACACCAGGACAAAAAAGATGTTTTCTATAAAGAAAATTCAGTTTTGGCAATGAGCGGATCAAAAGTGGGAGAGAGTTCCAAACAGAAGGAGCTGCAAAAAAAAAGGAGGAACGTTCACCATAGGTTTTTGTTGAAACGCGTGGCTTGCAGAGTGTGAGAGTGTCGGATAATGAGCGGAGTGTTCTTGCCGGTGTGTGTATATGCTAACCAGGTGAGAAAGATAGACAGGGCCAGATCCATTGACGGCACGAAAAGTATAAAAAAAAAAAAATGTAGGGGACAATCTTTGAGCCTATGCTTAAGGATCCACCCAAGGATGCAAGGGAGATCAACAGACAGACGGACAGAAACAAATACAAATAAACCTCGATTTAATCGAAACGAAATTGAAAATGAAATGAGGCAGGGAACAGTAAACAATAAACAGTAAATAAGTAGGGTTACCCCAACCCCAACACGATTCCAGCCTGTCACCACGCCCCCTGTTTCACACCAAAGACCTTCCGGGGTGCACGGTGCCAGCAGGAGACCCTGGAACTGAGTTGATCGGGTTAATCCAGCTGGAACCGCTGCCATGCCCTCCCCTGCAGGATTATCCCAGCGTCCTGCCTTGCCGGTCCAGAGGCCCATGCTTTCTGGTCTGGTCAGCCGCCAGAGGAGAGAGCAACATGAGTTTCACGTTCTGGTACAGCTCTACCCCACGAGTGATTGATTGCGAAACTGAAATGAAACACTAGCAAGTCAAGTTGAAAAAAAGAAGTGCGCGTTCTCTCTCTCTCTCTCTCTCTCTCTCTCTCTCTCTCTCTCTCTCTCTCTCTCTCTCTCTCTCTCTCTCTCTCTCACACACACACACACACACACACACACACACACACACACACACACACACACACACACACACGCACACACGCGCACGCGCACACACACACACACACAAGCAGGCGCGAACGCACATGCACACACACACACACACACACACACACACACACACACACACACGCACGCACGCACACACACACACACACACACACACACACACACACACACACACACACACACACACACACACACACACACACACACACACACACACACACACACACACACACACACACACACACACACACTTTCGTTTGGTTTCATTTACTACTCTTCGCTGGCTGCTTTGGAGTGCTGTTAAATTCTTTTTTGAACCCTTAGTGGTGGAAACACCACAGTATTATTGACTGTGGTGTGTCTCTATTTGACGCCCGGAGCACATACACAACCAGCCGTGTCTCGCTGATGAGTTCCGATCCAGCGGACGAAAGGCCTCGGAGCAGACAATACAAGTAGATCTGCCTTCGAAGGGAATTGCGATGGTTCCCTCATGCAGCCAGTGAAGAGTTTTCATATCTATAATATATTTTCTTAATTGCATGTTCCCAGTTTCTCAATCTTCACCCCCCCCCCCCCCCCCCCCCCCCCCCCTTACCCCCCAAGTCCAAATCTTTGCTAAGTCATTACTATGAAGACAGTTGAGTTGTTGGCCTGCGCTTGTTTTTTTTTCCCACTATTAGATTGTTCGTCTTTGTTTGACTTATTCAAGTTTAAAAGGCTGTGCCTGTCCTGAATAAAAAGTTACTCTCTGTGTTAGGTTTTCTTATGGGAGCAAAAGTTACCCTACTTATTTACTGTTTATTGTTTACTGTTCCCTCCCTCATTGCATTTTCAAATATGATTTCTAAAAATGTTGTACACGAACAGGAATCTATTCTTATGGAAAAGCTCAAAAAGGTAAATATGATAGACCAATAGAATTGATTCTGTTGTCGGCATTTTTTTAAACTACAAAATGCAAATTCTCTAAAAGTCGCGCGTTTTCGTGTCAGCTAAAAAAAATATAAATAAATAAACGTTAAATATCAACACATGTAGGTATGTCTGTTTATGTGTATTTACCTACAGATATTGTGTTTGACTGTTTTCAGGTCGTGTGTGTATGTGAGAGTGCATGCATGCATGCGTGCAAGCATGCGATCGTGCGTGCGTGTGTGTGTGTGTGTGTGTGTGCGTGTGTGTGTGTGTGTGTGTGTGTGTGTGTGTGTGTGTGTGTGTGTGTGTGTGTGTGTGTGTGTGTGTGTGTGTGAAACTGACTGGAAGAAGTAAACAAATACAAACATGTCATACAGAATTATTAGCGATCCGCCAAACAACAGAGACAAACTAATTCCAAGACAAAACACTTAATGTCACACTGTTGATTGGCCGACTCACAAACAACTATTTCAAAAGTTTTGTTCCAGTTTCTGCTCGCAATCACCTCACTTTGAAAAAGAAAAGTGAGAAAGGATAAGAATTAACAGACAATTAAAACACGCTGTCCTGTCCTGTCATCTTTGACAGGATCAGAATTAACAGAAAATTAAAACACGCTGTCCTGTCCTGTCATCTTAAGATCAGAATTAACAGACAATTAAACCTGCTGTCCTTTCCTGTCATCTTAGGATCAGAATTAACAGACAATTAAACACGCTGTCCTTTCCTGTCATCTTAGACAGGATCAGAATTAACAGACAATTAAACACGCTGTCCTTTCCTGTCATCTTAGACAGGATCAGAATTAACAGACAATTAAACACGCTGTCCTGTCCTGTCATCTTAGACAGGATCAGAATTAACAGAAAATTAAAACACGCTGTCCTGTCATCTTGTCACCACTCCAACTTTCTCACAAGCGAATGGGTAGCGACCATCAAGTGACAGGGGACAGTACTGTCGACAACATCACCAGGCCGGAACTAACAGTGAGCCAACAGCTGGCGTAAGGTCTGACAACTCTGCCTAAGTCGGTCTATGGACGTGTAGTCACTGTTAGCTCCTTCGACGACGTCAGACTCTTAAGCCGATTAGCAGCCCACGTGTGAACCACAACCGTGTCTGCGGCGCTGATAAGGAGTACACAACAGATTGGATCAACTTGGAAGTGGGCATTGCAAATGGGCTGTGCAATTTCCCCAATACTGTTCGTGTTGGCAACGGAAGTCATCTTGAAAGCAGCAACAACGAACGCAAGACAAACAGACCTTGGCGATGGATACAAGATGCCCCCTCTCAAGGCCTTCATGGATGACACTACAGTGATTTCATCCATCATGTGTTGCCTCATCATCCAGAATGAAGTTCAAGCCAAAGAAATCATGGAGTCTCTCACTGAGGAAAGGAAAAATTGGCCGAATCTGTGGTCTTCAGTGTTGCCAACCAGGCCATTCCAACAGTTAGTTACAGAAGAGCCAGTCAAGAGCCTTGGAAGATGGTATGATGATACGCTGAAAGACACACAAAGAGCAAAAGAAACCAAAACAGATGTCGGAAGAAGGCTTGGAGACCATTGACCAGTGTGGGCTCCCTGGCAAATACAAGGTCTGGTGTCTGCAGTTCATGCTGATACCAAAGCTCCTATGGCCTCTGATGATATACGACATCTGCACCAGCATAGTGGAGGCAATGGAATCCAAAATCAACAAGTTCACAAGGAAATGCTTTGGTGTCCCACCCCCTGTCTGACTGACATAGCGCTGTACTGTCGCCAAGCAAAGCTGAAACTACCACTGAAATCCATCCTGGAGGAATACAAAGCAGGGAAGATCAGACTTCAAAGCATGCTGGAGGACTCAGGAGACAAGGTGGTAGAAGCAATCAAGCCCCAGCTGAAAACAGGCAGAAAATGGAAAGTTCAAGAGGCGATGGATTCTGCAAAAGAAAGTCTCAAGATCAGAGAAATAACAGGACACACACAGACCAACAGACAAGGACTGGGTGACCAAAACTGAATGGTGGTCAAAGGCCAAAGGAAAAGCCAAAAGAGAGAATGATGATTCAGGAGATGAGAAAAGAAGAAGACCAAAAAGACTCCAAAAAAAGCAGTCCAGCAGAGCCAGCAAGGGCAATGGACAACGTGGGAGAATGCACTCCAAAGAAGTCTCACTTGGAATGACATTTGGCACATGGCCCCTCTCAGGATCAGCTTCATTCTCAGATCTGCATATGACCTTCTGCCCTCAAATGCAAACCTGGTGAAGTGGGGAAAAAAAAAAAACAGACGATCCTTCATGCCCCCTCTGCCATGGAAAACAAACAGTGGAGCATGTCCTAAGCTCATGTAAAGTAGCCCTGGCTCAAGGAAGGTACACATGGAGGCACAACCAAGTGCTCAAAGAGATTGTACAAGTAGTCTGGGCTAGTACCACCACCACAAAAGGGGAAAATCAGGACTCCAAAAGCACCCGCAACATTCTTCACGGCAGGAGGCAGCGAATCATGGCAAGAACAACAGTGCCACTCGGAACATGCAGGCAGAGTCTGCTGGACGGGGCAGAGACTGGGAGTGCACTGCAGACCTCCAGAATGGAAGAGTCACCCAGAGATCATCAGCAAGAGTGGCATGAGACCAGACATAGTATTCCACTCTCATTCAACTAAGCAGCTGATCATGATCGAGCTCACGGTGCCATATGAGAATAGAATGGAGGCAGCTCAAATCTACAAGACTGAAAAGTATGCTGATCTGGCAAACAGCCTGAGGAGAGAAGGCTATCAGGTCAAAGTCCTCACTGCAGAATAGGAGGTTTGTCGGAACGTCTGCATACAGCCTCATGAAACAGCTCTCAGTTGCAGGAAGGGAAAAAAACAGAGCCCTGAAAGCAATGGCAGAAGCAGCAGAAAGGTGTTCAAGCTGGATCTGGTCAAGGAGGAACAAAAGTGAACTTCATAAGGCTTAAATTTCCTAAACATTTCAGGTGTCCCAGTGCCTCAGTGGTTAGTGCGCGAGTCATTAGTGGAAAAATGAGCACGTCCAGAGGGGGGGGGGGGTGTTCGAATCCAGCCATGGCTCGTCCCAAGATGGGGAAAAAAAAAAAAAAAGCAGCAGAGGGACATCCGGAGTCATGAACCGGGTGTGACCCAACCCCCCTAGAGTGTC
>JADBJO010030565.1:0-5000 GCA_016801955.1 Conus betulinus | reverse complement strand
CTGCCCCTTGATAACCACTAAAAGCTTGCTTGTGCTAAATATGTTGTGAGAAGTTCAACAGTTGATAATTGAAATGAAAATGGGCTTGGTATGCAGTCTGATTCTAATATTTACAAACGCGCTAGATCGACACGATCAAATAAGACTGCTGTTACATATTCATCAAAATTGCTTAAGGCAGCAAATGTTGATTATAAAAATGTTGATTATAAGCATGTTGATTATAGAAATGTTTCTTGGCGTTTCCCATCAAGCTCCGTACCTATGTGGGAACTCAGAAGAGCAAACGTTGATTGTATGTCTACTGATATACAAAAGAACGTTAGCAACAACATTTTAGCCGCTTTGGCCAAGTCACACATTGCCGATGATTATCCTAACCATTTGAAGATTTTTACCGTGGATCTCTATTAGATAAAAAATTCAGGATCTAGGTTTGCTATCCCTTTTCTCAAAGTGGAGAAATGTTTTCATTTGGGTAGAGGCTTGTCTGTTTTTACAGCAGAGCTGATAGCAATATCAATCGCTATTAACTTATTATTGATATTCAACTAAATTTTTATAAAACACTTTTTTGTGTTGACTCCAAATCTGTGCTTCAAATCATGGATTAAGCTGCAGCAAACAACCGGGCTGATGTCATCACTGAATTGGACATTCTGATACATGTTTTGATTTTGATCATCAGAGGTACAACTGTAACATTATCACTGAATTGAACATTCTGATACATGTTTTGATTTTGATCATCAGAGGTACAACTGTAATATTATCACTGAATTGAACATGCTGATACATGTTTGATTTTGATCATCAGAGGTACAACTGTAATAGTATCACTGAATTGAACATTCTGATACATGTTTTGATTTTGATCATAAGAGGTACAACTGTAACATTATCACTGAATTGAACATGCTGATACATGTTTTGATTTTGATCATAAGAGGTACAACTGTAACATTATCACTGAATTGAACATTCTGATACATGTTTTGATTTTGATCATAAGAGGTACAACTGTTGATGTTTGCACTGGATTCTGTCACACTGTGGGATTGCTGGGAATGAACAGGCATTGCTCGTAAGGGAGCTAATAAGTCTGATGACTCAACAATTCTTCTCATTCCCTTGAGTCTAAATGAATGTTATGTTTCCTAAAAAGAGTGTCTTTTGAGAAATGCGATACTCTTCATAAAGAATCATTTATCTCTAAACTTCATGCGTCAAATTCTTTATTGAAGTGTTGTTTTTAAAACCACCGTTGGTTTCTAGTTCTATCTCTGGTTTTTCAGGTCCGTAAAAACTGATTTCTCAGAGGAGTCATTGTATTCAAACCAATCGAAAATTAGAAACCTGGTTTTGTAGAGTTAAGCTTAATACTCTCCGAACAAAATTTCATAAAGTTTTAATGCCTTTGTGGAGCAGTTAGAAGTTTTTCCACCCCTCACTTGCTTTATGACTGCCTATTTTAGTTCTTCACTGTCGAATTATCGACAGAAAGATTCAGTCCGCATTTTCCAACATATTTCTGACTGGTAAGAATTAGTTCAAGTTCTTATGTTATGCCCAATGAGTTCCTTTTTATGATTTCTGACCACAGTTTGCATTTTTCTTGTCTTCGTCAACAAAGTTTGCATTTTAGAGACTACATGCGTACAAAATCTACCCACACACATGTTTGCGTACATAAATACGCACGCGCGCGCGCACGTGAACACACACACACCACGCACACACACACACACACACACACACACACACACACACACACACACAACACACACACACACTTACAAATATAAGTACTACCATACCACTTCGTCTAGCATCACTATCAGTGAAAAGACGTCGGACTGAAGAGCTAACTAACTCCAGACAAAGAACTCGCAGACAGCAAGTCAGCCTATGTACTGTTGGCGGCAACCTCTCCTCACAAGATCAAATGCCTCATACGATTCCACAGGCTACGGTGGACGGCAGCCTCTCCTCACAAAGACCAAACGCCTCATATAACGATTCCACAGGCTACAGTGGACGGCAGCCTCTCCTCCAAAAGACCAAACGCCTCATATATAACGATTCTACAGGCTATAGTGAACGGCAGCCGAGCCACAGTCACACTGAAGAACTCCAGGTAGACAAAGTGAAAGACTGGACCACTTAAAACCCCTCTATCCGGTCGCACAGGACTGAGGCGTGAGGTCTTGGAGACAGCCGACTGCCTAGAGGAAGGCGTCCTAGATGGACGTTCATACAAGAGAGCACTGGGGAGAACCCCTCTAGCCGGTGGCACAGGACTGAGGCGTGAGGTCTGTGGAGACACTACGAAGACTTTCTGCACTGAAGGCACAACAGACGGCACAGGGATACAATACCTCTGTCAGGTTGCCCATGACAGAGAACACGGGGTTGTTGATAGGACTGACAGTCCAAATGGCCGTTCCAGCACCTTGACGACCTACTGTCATGAGAAGATGATGGTGATGTTGGGATCAGTGCATAAACCTTTGTTCGTGTTCGTGTTCGTGTTCTCTTTCCCGCTAGGCGAAGGAAAAATCTTTCCCATTCGTAAATAACTGGATACGGAAAAAGGAATAAACCTACGTTTCTAACCACTAGAAAGCTTTGATATTCCCTGAAACGTTTTTACCTCAAAGAGAGATAGCGGTTCGCAGTGACATCTTCATAGTGGCCATGTTCAATGGAAAGTATAAAATACCAACGTGCATAGCCACTAGAAAGACCTGATATTCTCACGTAACTGCATTTACCTCATAATCAGTAGTTTGCACTGGTACCGTCAAAGTGGTCATGTTACATGGGAATACCAAATGCCGATGTCTGTGGCCACCAGAAAGGTGTGATCATCCACATGACTTCAATACCTCAGAATCAGCAGTCTGCATTGGTACCCTCACAATGATCATGTTCGATGGAAATACAACTGATGTCCGTGTGTATAGCATGTCCTGAACTGGCGATGTCTGTTAGTTTATATGGTGAACTGGCGATGTCTGTTAGGTTATATAGTCAACTGGCCATGTCTGTTAGTTTTATAGTGAACTGGCCATGTCTGTTAGTTTATGTAGTTTATATAGTGAACTGGCCATGTCTGTTAGTTTATATAATGAAACTGGCCATGTCTGTTAGTTTATATATAGTGAACTGGCGATGTCTGTTAGTTTATAGAGTGAACTGGCCATGTCTGTTCGTTTCAAAGTGAGATTACTGCAGGCGGAAATTGAAACAAACTTTAAAAAAAAAAAAAAAAAAATTCCGCCAGACAAAAGGACAAAGTACAAACTGCGAGCGTGTGGACCTCATGGTTCTTCTTTCAGGCAACATAAACAACGTTCAGGACAACAAGGAAAATGAAGAACGAGCAGCCACTTATCTTTGCTCAAGTCCACGTCCATGCTGCACACGGTTTGAGAAGACAAGTGTTTGTTGTTCGTTTTCATGGTCCTGAATGTTGTTTGTCTTGTTTGAAGAAGACCAAACAGCTCGAAACGCGCGTTGCGTTTTGGCTTGTAATTTGTCCTTTTGTCGGAGCAATAATAAATTTCAAAAAGTAATTTTAAGGCTCCGTCGTAAAACGTAGACAAACGAATCACAAGACAAAACTCGACACGTTTCGACCCTCGTAGGTCTTCTTCAGGCAAGACACACAGCTCTCAGGACAATGAAAGTGAACGAGCAATCACTTATCTTTATCCAATTTGGCGCAAGATGGGCGTGTTCATTAAACGTTTGTCTGCGTTTTTCGGCGGAGCCTTAAAAATGCTTTTAAAAATTTGTTAGATTTCCGCCTGCAGTCGCCTCACTTTGGTACAAGGACTAACGATAATTTTTCCTTTTTGTCTGGCGATGTCTGTGTCTACTCACCTGCCCAACACATCGGCATCCACCACTTGAGCTCACTCTGTCCAGGCTTCTGTGGAGGTCTGCAGGGGGACGTGGTCTTCGTCTTGGACGTCTCTGGGCAGCATGGGCTACGGCAACTTCCAGATCATGCTGCAGTTTGTCAACGACCTCATCGAAGACTTCGACATCGGCAGTGACCTGGTGAGGGTGGGGGTGGTCAAATACGATGACTTCGCCTACACAGAGTTCAATCTGAACGACGATTTCAACAAAGCTTCGCTGAAGAGTACCGTCAGCGGAATTGTTTATATTTCGGGCGGGACGTTTACAGGTAAGATTGAAATGTGCGGGGGCTGTTTGGGGTGGGGGAACGGGGAGGGGGAGAGGAAAAGAAAGATTATTGGGCCTGGAAAACAGTTGGGTGGATCTGACACATATACACGCGCACACGAAAGCATGCACGCAGTTATTCATGCATACATACAAACACACACACACACGCACACGCACACACACACACACACACACACACACACACACACACACACGCACGCACGCACGCACGCGCGCGCGCATGCACGCACGCACGGCCTATGGCGACAGTAGTGCCATTTCCAACGTCCTTACATACACCTTCAGGGGGAAAAAGTATACAGCACACATTGAAAATAGTTCATACAACAATGCACCACCACCACCATACACACATCACCATCCTTCCTAAACAAGCATGTCCCTGACCACTCCCACAGACCGGTGCCATCCAGCTCATGCGGACCTCCATGTTCACCACGGCCAATGGCGACAGGAGCGCCATCCCCAACGTGGCCATCGTGATCACCGATGGTCAGTCGTGGGTCGACCCGTCACTGAAGCCTATCTGGCCCGGGCCGCCGGCATCACCATCTTCTCCATCGGCGGGGGCACGGGGGTGACGGAGCTGAACAACATGGCCACGGACCCGGACTCGGATCACGTGTTCACGGTGTCCAGCTTTTCCGGACTGTCCAGCATCGAGGGAGCGTTTCAGACCAAAGCCTGCACCAGCACCACATGTGAGATGTGCTAGGATTCAGCCTCTTAGACAGGAATCGTTTTCTGCTTTGTGGGTCGGTCAGTCAGTAGTGGTCAGG
>JADBJO010030564.1:10000-17749 GCA_016801955.1 Conus betulinus | reverse complement strand
AGGACTGGAATACACAGACGAGTACAAACTTTGTCCGAGATTTCGCCATACTAAACGATTTCCCTCTTATCTGCCTCTGGTAGGTCACAAAGAAACAAACGGTTTCATGCCGCTGCACTCTGGCCTCCGATTTTTTAGTTCATTCTTTATCTTTTAAAGAGTGAAGAGGCTCCACGTTGCTCCCATGTATGAACGTCTCACATCAGACATTTCTAATTGAATGTAAGGAGCTACATGATGTCAGACTAGCACGGTTTTAACTGCAATTTCAAATGAGATCTTTGTGTCAGGGATGTTCCCCTGGATTTGATTTACAAGTGTTGCAGAGATTTTGATTTTTAAATTGAGTGTGACAGACTCGTTTTTTGTGCCGGTCTTTCGATGTAAAGAAAGAACTGGTGGTCGAGTTGTAGTTTTGGATTCTAAATCTCTCACTTTGTTCTTTTTTTTTTTTTTTTTAATAGTTTTCAGTCCTGATATGGCTTTTGTGTTCGGCAGGACTTAAGGCAATTTGATTTTGATTTGATCTGAATGATTTGATTGCAGTATGTCTAAGGCCCCCTTCTGACGGCAGTGCCATGGGTTCGGTGTCAGAAATTCTTGCCCAAAGGGGGGACAAACTGCTGTGAGGACCGTCCGAATGCATGAACAGTCCATGTGAACACTGCTATGTTTTATGAGACGTCTGGCACCAAAAGATACCGGCGGACTTTTCTTCCTTTCGCAAGAGTTCTTTGGATCATGTGGCCGACATACGGGTTTCATATCGTTGCATAAAACAGAGAGAGATGAAAACCCTAGGGCGAACTTTTTAACAGTCTAGTTTTTAAATTCTGCTTCTTTTCTTTAAAATCGACTTCGTCTTCAATGCAAACGAGACAAATGCCGTCTTCAAAGGCTAAAGGTCAAAAGGACATCTGTTCGGGTTTATGTTCAGCCATTAGGTATTATCCCTTGCACCAGAATAGCGATCTCCTCTGACTGTGGTAAGACCCATCGGAATCTTCACACCGGGGGTTGACAGTGTTGAAAAGCATAGACCACTGGCCTGACTAGTACAGTTGGTACATTCATTCCACTCACTCCGGCGTCCCTCTGTGCTTCCAGAAGGAGTTCCCTACGTACAAAGCTCCGGGTCTGTTTGAGGCCTGTAATCAGCCAGCCAGACAGAAAAGCCACACGATTCACGTGCTTGAGAGACGTTCTCTTCTATCAGGAGTTCGTTTGCTCTCACAACGCACACCACTCCCAACCTCTTCTACGTACACCTCTTAACCTTTTCCCCCACAAAGCTGTCCAAAAAACCAAATCTACTTCTTTGACCGCAGAGCCCAGACCAAGCCAACATCTCCCGTATCCCGGATAGAGATTGTGCTTTACTCGCTTGCTTGCTTTCCGTTGTCTTTCTTGTCTTGTCTTGTCTTGGCTTGGCTTGGCTTTGGCTTGGCTTGGCTCTTGGCTTGCCTTTGGCTTGCCTTGTCCCTTGCCTTGTCTTTTCTTGTCTTTGCCTTTCCTTGCCTTGCCTTGCGTCTCTGTCTTGTCTTTTGTCTTGTCCTGTCTTGCCTTACCAGTGTTATGATCACCAGTAAGGTTCGCTGAGCCATCACTCGAGTTGACCTTCCGGACAGTCTGGCCTATGTGTCAGCAGGTCGTCAATGCCCACCGCCACTGGTGAAGGACAGCACTGTCCAGTTTTTCACTCTGTTCAATGACAGACCCCGTGGTCTGCTATTTTGTATATCAGTGCATGGCGTGTGGACAGGACTGAAGTCGCCACGACTGGAAAGGAAAGGCTGTAGAGTGTATGGTATTTTTTTTTGTGGATGAATGACGGGGAAAATGGACGAGAGGCAAACGACTGTTTGAGATTACATAACATGGCTTTATACAATGCCTGCTCTCAGTATATCCCTGTATCAATGGAAGGCAAGCCTGAAAAATAAACCTACCAGCATTCTTGTCCCGGAAATTAATGACACTTTAAATTTGGCAATCAAAAGTGACGGCACTGATTCTGTAGCCCTATGAAGTCTTTCCATTTGAATCCCCCACACACGTCTCTGGGCGAGAGCTGGCAGTAAAAATGTCACAATGATATGAAAATTTGGGGCCTGAATCAGTGAATGTCCCGGCCATGAATCCCTGGCACTAACCAATGGACCAAAAATGGCTGGTACCCCCTTGACATCTGTTGGTGATTCAGTGTCTGATATGGTGAAGGTGTAGTAGTTGTTTTTTATGTATATAACTGCCCGTGGATGAATAATTGCCCTGTTGTCATTGTAAGTAAAATTCATTTTCCAGTTTGAAATTTGTTTCTCTCTCTCTCTTCGGTTCTTCCCCCATCTCTGACCCCTTCTTCGTTCTCTCCGCCGCCACCCTCTCTCTCTCTCTCTCTCTCGCGCTCTCCCTCTCACCCTCTCGCTCCCTCTCTCTCTCTCTCGTCTCTCTCTCTCTCTCTCAGCTGCTAATCTGAAAGAAGCATGGGACAAGAGCAAGAAGTTCGGTTCTACTTTCAACCTGTGGTCAACTGTTTTCTGGCTGCTGACACCTTCTTCTTTGTCAGGGTAAGGAGGTGCCCCCATCATCGTCATCATCATCATCATCATCATTATCATCATCATTGTCATCACATCATCATCATCATCATCATCCTCATCTTCATCTTTGTCAATATAATTATCATCATCATCATTATCATCATCATGTCGTCATCGCCATCATCATCATCAGCAGCAGCAGCAGCAGCAGCAGCAGCAGCAGCAGCAGCAGCAGCATCTTCAGCAGCAGCAGCAGCAGCAGCAGCAGCAGCGGCAGCAGCAGCAGCGGCAGCATTGTCATCATTGCCATTTTGATCGTTGATATGTTTATCATCTTTTGGTTCTTGTTTCTTTCCTCCTCAGCGCCTTCCTCTTGCTCCCCTAAAGTCCCCAAATCCAGTCCAGAGATCAGGGTGTATACACAGAATATGAGAAATACAGTCAGAGACCAAATTTGCCATTGCCACCAGGTGCTTGCTTATGTGCCCCAGTTGAGGCGTGGGATGAATATTTTTCATTTTATCAAATATCATATGGAAAAACGATCCACTTTTTTTTTTTTTTAGCCATTTAACACGTTTGAAGTGAAACTGCTATGTTGTGTCTTTGGTGTTATTACCTACATCATATAGAAAAGGTTTTGGCATGTTAAAAGCACCTGCACACCCCCTCCCTACACATTGTTGTAGTCGGCTGAGCTATAAACAATGTGGATCTGAATCTGGATGCTCCTACTCCATCATCATCATCGTCCTCCTCATTGTGTCACTGCCATAACTGCTTCCTGGCCCCCCACTCCTCTGTGTGTGTGTGTGTGTGTGTGGTGTGTTGTGTGTGTGTGGTGTGTGCGCGCGCATGCGTGTGTGTGTGGAGAGAGAGAGAGAGAGAGAGAGAGAGTGTGTGTGTGTGTGTGTGTGTGGTGTGTGGTGTGTGTGTGTTCGTTCGTTCGTTCTTTAGTTTAATGTCTATCCACTTTATAGTGATCTTAGACAGTGTGTGTGTGTGTGTGTGTGTGTGTGGTGTGTGTTGTGTGTGTGTGTGTGTGTAAGGGCGTACATACGTGTGTGTACATGTCCTAGGTCATCTTTAACATTGACATTTTCCAGGCAAATATCTGTGCATTAGCATTACCAAGGAGACGCTGCCAGCTTTTGAGGAAGATATGGAGGGGTGGGAATGGAGGTTTTCTGTCATTATGGCTGATCTGAAAAAAAAAAAAACACTAAAAGTCGCGCGAACAAGGAAATGTTTAGATCAGGGTGAAATAGGATGAATTTAACTGTGTCCCTCTCCATTTATCCCGACCCACCTTTTGTCCTCGATTTAAATCAGTTTGTTTCCAGTATACGATCACATTCAGCTTTCCAGTAAATGTCACAATGTGAACAGCAACAAGCCAGTGCTTATAGTGCCGGCATGCCCTCCATCTGCATGTGTTTACTCCAAGCCATTGGTTGTAGTGCCTTCATCTGCATTTCGTGGTCACTCCAAGCCAGCGCTTATAGTGCCCTTCATCTGCATGTTGTGTTTACTCCAAGCCAGTTCTTATAGTGCCCTTCATCTGCATGTTGTGTTTACTCCAAGCCAGTTCTTATAGTGCCCTTCATCTGCATGTTGTGGTGTGTTTACTCCAAGCCAGTGCTTATAGTGCCCTTCATCTGCATGTTGTGTTTACTCCAAGCCAGTGCTTATAGTGCCCTTCATCTGCATGTTGTGTGTTTACTCCAAAGCCAGTGTTTATAGTGCCCTTCCATCTGTAGGTCGTGTGTTTACTCCAAGCCAGTGCTTACAGTGCCCTTCATCTGCATGTTGTGTTTACTCCAAGCCAGTGCTTATAGTGCCCTCATCTGCATGTTGTGTTTATTCCAAGCCAGTGCTTATAGTGCCCTTCATCTGTAGCCAGTGCTTTACAGTGCCCTTCATCTGCATGTGTTATTTACTCACATATGAGAATCATGTAGGCAGTTGTCTTTATTGTTTCTTCTGATATCCTTGAATATATGATTTGTGGTGCGTGCATGCATGCGTGCGTGCATGTTGTGTGTGTGGTGTGTGTGTGTGTGTGTGTGTGTGTGTGTGTGGTGCGCACACACGTTTGTATGTGTGTGTGTGCATGTGTGTGTGCGCGCTGTGCGTGTGTGGCGTGTGTGTGTGTGTGTGTGTGTGTGTGTGTGTGTGTGTGTGTGTGTACTCGTTAATGCTGATTTGTATGTGTTTTTCCACAGTGGTCTTCTGGTCTGCTATTTGACGTAAGACAGATGACTGCTCAACACGCCAGGTTCAATATTCTTCACTTTTATGGTCGTCGATTGTGGAGGTAAAAACTATAGATGCATTGACAGAAAACCTAGAGTAGACTAGAAAAGACTATACTGTGGTATAGTACACTATAGAGTAGAACTAAAAACCCCAGAGTAGAGAAGAGCAGATTATAGTGCACTGTAGCTATATTATGCATGCCCTGACAACAACGCTTTGAAAAAAAAAATATTGAACAGATAGAAAACTAATGTGTGGTGGTGGTGGTGTTGTTGTTGTTTTTCTCCTTAAAACAGAATGACGAGCATGGAGAGAAAAGAGAGCTAGAGAGCAACAGAGAAAATGACGAGCATGGGGAAGAAAGAGACAGACAGACAGAGAGACTATATCTGCCTCTCTGTCCTTCCCTCTGAATCTTTCTCTCTGTCCTCTCTTATTTCCAGCCCCCTCCCCCCGCCTCTCGCACTCTCTCTCTCTATCTCTCCTCTCTCTCTCTCTCTCTCTCTCTCTCTCTCTCTTCTCTCTCTCTCTCACTGTGATGTGCACCTCTGATCGCATTTGTAATCAGTTGGTTTTAAAATGTACCTGCGTGGTGATTTACTTCCTTTCATTCTTTCTTTCTTTCTTTCTTGTTTTTTCCATATCTTTTTCACATTGCATGCTGCTATGTCACATATGTATCTTCTGTATGGTTACATTCATGCAGTACACAGGATGAACAAACACTGTGCTTCACTGTTTTCTTTTATTTCTCTCCATTTCTCTGTCTGTCTGTCTCTCTCTCATTCTCTCGCCCCACCCTCTCTCTCTCTCCTTTCTCTCTCTCTCTGTCTGTCTGTCTGTCTCTCTCTCTCTTTCTGTCTCTCCTCTCTGTCTCACTCTGTTTTCTCTCTCTCTCTCCCTCTCTCTCTCTCACTGTGTGTGTGTGTGGTGTGTCAAGTCAAAATTATCTTTTATTGAGGGTTAAAGAATAAGCTTTACAGCTTTTTTTCATCCTGCCCTCGCAAAAAAAGGGGAAAAATCATTGAAGAAACCATCAACACATTATGAAGAAAAAAGCATTTTAAAGCAATAAAGCATTAACACATTCAAAGGATCTAATGCTATCGAAATGATTGTACAAGTAAGTAAATATTGTAATTTACATATATGTCACATCATATACGGGAGACGGAGAGAGAGAGAGAGAGAGAGAGAGAGAGAGATGAATAAGCATTAATCATTCGATAATTTTTCCATCAAATTCCTTTTAAGAGCTCTTTTAAATGTTCCTTTCGAATGACATGATTTTAAAGAAGATGGTAAATTGTTCCATATCACCAGCCGCCGTGGCGAAGTGGTTAGCGTTGCGGACTCCCGGCTGGGAGGTCGTGGGTTCGAATCCCATCAGAGTCATGTGGGTTTTTCTGCCTCGACCGGCTCCTACCCAGAGTTGAGTTTGCTGCATACTCCGATCAGCATTAGCATTAAAAAAAAAAAAAAAAATGTCCTCAAATTCTGTGGCCCTTCATGCCCTGCTCTCATGTGACCTCAGTTTCGATGTCCTCTCCACGTCTGTGGCCTTGGTTTGGTTCCGTCGGGGTCACCGGTATCGGCGAGTCCATGGGGGCTGTCGTTGGACGGACGTGGTGGCGCCCTCCGGAGGGAGAGCTCACTCACGCCGGCTCCGCGACTAAGCAATTATTGTCGTCAGTAGGGGGCTTAGTAGGTGGTGTCCTGCGTATGTTTAGATCAGAACAGGCGCCACTGAACACCACCGAAGTGACTCGGCAGCAGTGCAGTGTCTCCTCCGGTGGGTTGCCTCTTGACGACTTGACATTGACTGCTCCCTGTGGATTGCCGGTGCCGGGGCTGCGGCGGGACCACCGGCTGTGGCTGTGGATTTCTTTCTTTTTCTCTTGTTTTTTTTTCCCTTTTTTTCTCACATGCTGCTGTATCACGTTCGTATCTTCTGTATGTTAACATTCATGCAGTATACAGAATGAACAAACACTGTGCTTCACTGTTTCCTTTCATCTCTCTCCATTTCTCTGTCTGTCTCTCTCTCTGTTCTCTCTTCCTCTGTCCTCTCCCCCCCCCCCCCCCCCCCTTCCCTTCCCACTCTCTCTCTCTCTTTTCACCCTGTTGCCCCAGTCAACATGTGGTAATAATTCTCGTCTTTTTACGCTCTCTCTCCCTCTTGATCTTTTCTTTCATTTGTGTATCCTTGCTTTCTTTTTTTTTCCCAGTCTCCATCCTCTCTATGTGTCTCACTCACTCTCTCTCTCTCTCTCTCTCTGAATGTTAATGATAATGTTTATCTTTTAACTGCTCTCCCTCCCTCCCTCCCTGAATGTTAATGATAACGTTTTCTCTTTAACTTCTCTCCCTCCCTCCCTCCCTCTTTTATCAACTTCTCTCTTACTTCTTTTTTTATTCCCCCTTCATTCTCACATTCTTTCCATCACTGGTTGCAAATAATACTCATGTTTCTTTTTTATTCCCCTGCATTCTCTAACATTCTCTTCCTCTCAGCGGTGTATCCATTCCCCTCTGTTTTCTGTATTACCCCCTGTCCTGCCATCCTGTCTCTCCACCTGTCCCTGCAGGATCGTCCCGGTGTACGTGATGGTGATGATGCTGTCCATGTTTGTGGTGCCCCATGTTGGAAGCGGTCCTCTGTGGCCCGAGCTGTCCGTGTTGACGGACCACTGCCCGGCCAACTGGTGGTCCAATCTCTTCTTCTCATCAACAACCTGGTCCGTTCGGACCGCATGGTGTGTAGCACTCCGTCAGTGTAGCAGAGGACCGAACCGGAAGTGAGGGGAATGGTCTGTGTCACCAAGTGCGTGTGTGTGTGTGTTGTGTGTGTGTGTGTGTGTGTGTGTGTGGGTGTACGTTCTTGTGTCGCACACATGCACACGCACTCACATATGCACACACACGCGCGCACACACGCATGCACGCACGC
>JADBJO010030564.1:0-5000 GCA_016801955.1 Conus betulinus | reverse complement strand
TCTGCTCTTCCGCTGTGCCTCTGCTCTTCTCCCCTGTGCTCTGCTCTTCTCCCCTGCCCCCTGTTCTTCTCCCCTGCCCTCTGCTCTTCTCCCTGTGCTCTGCTCTTCTCCCCTGCCCTCTGCTCTTTAGGGTAGCTCTCCCTGCCCTCTTCTCTTCTCCCCTGCCCTCTGCTCTTCTCCCCTGCCCTCTTCTCTTCTCCCCTGCCTCTTCTCGTTCTCCCTCTGCCTCTTCTCTTCTCTCCCTGCCCTCTTCTCTTCTCCCCTTGCCCTCTTCTCTTCTTCCCTGCCCTCTTCTCTTCTCCCCTGCCCTCTTCTCTTCTCCCCTGCCCTCTTCTTCTCTCTCCCCCCTGCCCCCTGCTCTTCTCTCCCTGCTCTTCTCCCTGCCCTTGCTCTTCTTCCTGCCCTCTGCTCTTCTCCCTGCCCTCTGCTCTTCTCCCCTGCCCTTGCTCTGCTCCTGCCCTCTTGCCTTCTTCTCTGCTCTTCTCTCCTGCCCTCTGCTCTTCTTCCCTGCCCTCTGCTCTTCTCTCCTGCCCTCTGCTCTTCTCTCCTGCCCTCTGCTCTTCTCTCCTGCCCTCTGCTCTTCTCCCTGCCCTCTGCTCTTCTCTCCTGCCCTCCTCTTTTCCTGCATCCTCATCAGCAGTATTCCAACCTGACGCTGTTTTCAGGCGATCAAAATTGTGGTGTGGATCATAGTGACAACAAGCTGCTGTTCCCTTGTCTTTGGAACGATGGCTGCCGCCAATGGTGATCCTGTCAACCAATCAGCAACCTCCTTTTATTTCGCTATGAGTCACGTGGTCTGGGCCTTAGGCGTGGCATGGGTGGCGATATTGTGTTGCACAGAAAAATGGGGGTAAGTATCTAAACACAGATGAAAAATTCTGTCATCATTTCCTCTGACTTCCTTAAACGTTAATGAAAGAGGGGATTTTCTTCCCAAATAGCTCTGCCTATAGCCGAGTTTCTTCTTATGGGCTCATTGGGAAGGCTGGGACTACATAGTCGAGTTTCATATGCATCCCCACTTCATGGACATATCTCCAAGACTGTTCCTCAAATTTTCTGACCAGCGCTGCAGGTGTCTGTATCTCTTAAGCCTGGTAAACACCGCAACATGCTATGAATAATAGCACAGAGTACAAAAAGCCCTGTCTTGCAGTCAAACCAGAATGGAACTCTGCAGCGTCATCTTTATCACCCTCATTGATCATCATAAAAAAGGTTTCAGTTCTTTGTGGCCCTTCATGTCCAGTTTTCCATGGTGACCTGCCATGTTTCCTGTTCACGTCCTTGCCCTTGGGGAGGTTGTGTTCGGCTTGGGGAGGTTGTGTACAGGTTGAGGAGGTTGTTTTCAGCTTTAGGAGGTTGTGTTCAGCTTGAGGAGGCTGTGTTCAGGTTGCCAGTATCAGCAAGTTCATGGGGCGGCGTTTGACGGATGTGGGAGACAGGCACTCACACAGCTTTGTGACAAAGCAATCATTGTGGTGATGTAAGGGGAGGTGGTGTCCTACAGGCACCACTGACTTCCACCAAAGTGACTCGGCTGTAGTGCAGTGTCTCTGTGCTGGATTACCTTACGACGACCCCCCATGGATGCATGGTGCCGGGGTTACGGCTGGACAAGCCAGTTGGTGGCTGTGGACAGGAAACTGGAGCGAGAGGCGTGGGGTTACACTACTGAAATAGCACAAAAGATAGATAGGACAGCAAAAAAGTTTTTAAAAAGTAACAAATGAAGAAATAAAGCAGAATGATATGGCTAAACTGTTTCTTACTGTCAGGGTTTGGCATGGGACTAGGCAGTGGTGCTATCCACACACATACACATGCTGTTCAACCCTTCCCATCAAAAGGAACCATTCCTTCTTGCAAAAAGAACCATCCTGTTAAAGAACCATCCTGTGCCCTCATAAAGAACCCTAAAATACTTTTTTCAAAGTCACCATCACGCACAAAAACCCATAAATCCAGAAATCTGAATTTTGGTATTATGTCCCTTTTTTTTTTTAGTGTTCTGTATTGTTCATTTTCATTTGTTTTTAGAAACACTTGTATGAATGTGCGTGCTTGCGTGTTTGAAATGATTGAAAAAGGCAATGACAAAATATTCTGTCCATTCTGTGATGAAACTCCTGTTATGAAGGCTCACTAGTAAGATTTTTTTTTTCTTTTTTTTTTTTTTTTTTTTGCTGTCCCATCTTCTGTGCCACCCTCGTGGCAGTGCACCTATGCCACTCATCCCGAAACCCGTCCACAGCCACAGCCACAGCCTGGTCAGTCCCGTCACAGGCACTCCACAGGGAGCAGTCAGTGTCAAGTCGTCAAGAGGCAAACTACTGGAGGAGACACTGCACTGCTGCCGAGTCACTTTGGAGGTGTTCAGGGGCACCTGTTCTGATCCAACATACACAGGACACCACCTACTAAGCCCCCTACTGACAACAATAATTGCTTAATCACGAAACCGGCATGAGTGAGCTCTCCTTCTGGAGGGTGCCACCACGTCCATCCAATCCCATGGACTCGCCGAGACTGGTGACCCTGACGGAATTAAACCAAGGCCACAGACATGGAGAGGACATTGAAACTGAGGTCACCATGAGACTTTTTTTATGCTGATGGATGAGAATGAGGATGATGAAGATGATGCTGTGGATTTCCATTCCGGTCTGAAACTGCATGACAGGGCTGTACTGTACGCTTTCATAATACATCCGGACATCAACCAGGCCCGAGGATACAGACACAGATACAGTGTTGGTCAGGAAATCTGAGCATCACTGTCAGAGACACATCCATTCAGTGGGTGAAACTCGACTGCATGGTCCCAGTCTTCCCAACTGAGCCCGTAACAAACTCAACTCTGGGTAGAAGCTGGTCGAGGAAGAAAAATCCCACATGACTCTGATGGGAATCAAACCCACCACCGCCGGGCTGGGAGTCCGCAACACTAACCACTTCGCCTGGTCACTAGTGTGATCTTACCTCAGTAACCTCGGCACAGACCTGTGCCTCTACCGTTTTCTCTTGTTGAATTTGTGATGAGAATTGGAGCATTTGAGAAACTTCTAGCATCCTTGCAGTTCATTCACTGAAATTTGAGGCTTCTCTTCAAGCACATTTTCGTTCTGTGATACACAGGACAGACCAAAAATATATGGCTGCATAGATCTGTCTCCCGTCCCTTCAGCCTCTGGCCACGGGGAAGAGTGTGTGCGTGTGTGTGTGTGTGTGTGTGTGTGTGTGTGCGTGTGTGTGTGTGTGTGTGTTGAGAAAGGGAGAGATAGTGTGTGTGTGTGTGTGTGTGTGTGTGTGTGTGCTTGAGAAGGGGAGAGATAGTGTGTGTGTGTGTGTGTGTGTGTGTGTGTGTGTGTGTGTGTGTGTGCTTGAGAAAGGGAGAGATAGTGTGTGTGTTGTGTGTGTGTGTGTGTTGAGTGGGAGAGAGATAGTGTGTGTGTGTGTGTGTGTGTGTGTGTGTGTGTGCTTGAGAAAGGGAGAGAGAGAGTGTGTGTGTGTGTGTGTGTGTGTGTGTGTGTGTGTGTGTGTGTGTGTGTGCTTGCTTGCTTGCAGAGAGAGAGTGTGCATGTGTGTGCTTGCTCAAGTGTGTGTGTGTGTGTGTGTGTGTGTGCGAGTGCACATGCACAATGTAGTACATGCATGTGTGTACCTGTGTATACACAAGGGAAGTGGGGTTTTCATTTAGAATTTGATGATGTTTCTGTTATGTTTGAACAAAGGTTTGGAACAACAGAATAGCAACGTACTTTTCTTTATGGTTCTTTGCCATGCAAATGAATGCAGCCAAAGTTGTGGAAGATTCCCACTCATACTCACTTTCGGTCTTTTTTTTTTTCGGACTCTTATGAATGATAGATGTATATGATGTTGAAGATGATGTGCGTCGATGGTGGAGGTAGTTAATCATCACTGTTATTTGTAGTTGCACTTGTTTTGATCACCCGAATGAAGGGCAACACTCTCTGCTCTGCCCCTTCCCACCCTGTCACAAACAGGCATCGTGGGCACGTTCTTATCGTGGAAAGGCTGGGTGCCCTTCAGTCGCCTGTCGCTGTGTGTGTACCTGATCCACCCTGTGGTGGTTGTGGTCTACTTCCTCGCCCTGCGCACCCCCTTCTTCATCAGCGCTTTCACTGTGGTGAGTCAGTGACGGGGATGAGAGGTATGGTAGAGTTGTGGGAGAGAGGGAGGAGGGGGATGTTCATGTTGCATATTGTTCATGGCTCACCAGCAACAGGGGCTTTTAGCAGGGCAGTTGCTGTGACAAAATGTATTCCTTGCATGTATGTCAAATAGCAAGTTCTTTCCAAATACGCTAAAAATGAATTAAAAGTGAAATTATTCTTCACAAAACCATAGATGCAGTAAAACTTTTATCTCATTTAGAACTCAGTTATACTGGTGGAAGTTTCCTGAAAAGGTCTTCATGGAGTATGTAGTAAAGTGCTTATGTCTCACTCATGTATCATGCAAATCCCATTACCCTGTGCATATATGTTTTAATAATAATGAGTAGCTTATCACATGGTATACATCATGGGGCCCCCCTCCCCTCACCTTTCTGAGAGTGTGTGAAAGGAGTGACCTGTGTGTGCTTGGCACACTTCTTCTTTGTGGTCACCCATGGCAGATGTCAGTCAACACTTAAAGTTTGGGACTGATTTTGAACGCCTTCTTCCTTGCGCTGAACTCTGAAGCGATCTGAAGCGATCAAAGCTAAGTGAATTTTCGTTATTTTATTCATTTGTGTCTCACCTGAAGAAGAACTATGAGGTCGAAAACGTGTTGTGTTTTGTCTTGTGACTCATTTGTCCACGTTTCTCTGGGCAGTTCGCTAATGTAATTTGGTTTCGAGATCTGTGTAGGGGATAGATAAACATTGTTTATTTGTCGCATTCCTGAAGACATGGTCAGCCACTTGACATTAAGCGCCAACATGTCTGCCAATCAGTGTGAAGAATGGTGATGTAACGATCAAATTT
>JADBJO010030563.1:0-17750 GCA_016801955.1 Conus betulinus | reverse complement strand
AGAGAAGAAGAGACTGGAAGACGGAAAACCAATACTGAGAGGAGACTGTTCAACACTGACCCAAAAAATATAAAGCAAGAATACCAATCACAATTCCTCTTAAGTTAAAATGCAAACTGCTACAATTCCCCTCAACATTGAAATAATGGCGGGCGCGGCAACTCTAAAACTGCGTCGTTATAATGGTTTTAACTTATCACCAAACACGCAAAGTTAAACAAACACAAAAAAAATGGGATCAAGCTTAAGTAAAAGTCGAAATCGCTGTCATCAATGACCTGATAAGAAAAGAAACAGTTGGAAAGTAATAAATTATTATAAACATACAAAATCCGAAAAATATACAGATAAAATGTACACCACTAAATACACTAACCTCTTAGGCGGAGGAGGGGACGCCGGCATCGCTGAGGGTCGGGATGAAAAATGTCCATGGCATTACTCGACCAGCATCCTACCACACATGTTTCTCGCAACAAAAAGGAACGCGTGGTTCTGGGGATTTTTCTTCCTAAAAGCCGAAACTCTGAACACAAATTGCAACCCTCTCTTCAATTAACTAAGACTCTGAGTTCCCTGAATAACGATTTATACCCTCCCACCCCCCCTTGATAATGTTAGACGTACCAGCGTCCTCAAGGGTATACATTGCACCAAATAACCCAACACTTTTTAAATATCCCCCTCGGTACTGATATACTGTGATTGGCTGTGTTTTCGAGTGAAGAAAAAGAGGGGCTGGGTGAGGGTAGTAAAAATAAATAAATATACGCAACAAATGTCTCTCATTTCCGCGCATCTCTTCCTTCTCTGAATTGCTTCTCTTCCTCAAAATGAAATCTGAAAAGATATACTAAGAGACAAATATTTTGGGGAAAAGGTTGGTGGGGTGGGGGTGGTTGGGGTGTGATGAGAAAAAAGAATTTAACATGAAAAAGGTCATAATAAATGTAGAAATGGTAAAATAAATCATGTGAGTTTTCCACAACAATTTCTCAATGCCTATCCAAATTTTTGTTTACCAACATTGCAGCTTTTTTGGTGTTTTCATTTTCACTCAGCAAGACCCCGCAACTTTACATCTTGCGGCAACAGATCTTTTTACATTTAAAAAAAAAAAGCTCCTTGTCCGACCTTTGCTGGCGGTTGTTTACGGATGTCCCCCAACACAGGAGGGGCAAACTTCTTGAAGTGGAAGATGGTGGGGGGGATGGGAAAGATATGGGTTACACCCACTGTGATGAAGGCGGACCAGGGAGCACAGCAATAAGCCTGGTGTGAATGATGTGTTGGTTCAGTTGTCACAGGATCCCATGGGTTATTTTCGGGGTGCCAAACAATCCGCCATCACTCAAGCCTGTCACTTTCCTTAAGTTTTCTACAACCCGACCGGGCAAGAGGAAAAAAGGCACAGTGAATACAGAGCGGAAACCATAACACTGAAAACTAGATTGGAAACAATAAATATTGAATATATACATGCATGCTGACATTCAAACTGTCACAAACACATACACACACACACTACACACAAAAAAGGAAAAGAACATGCTCTAAAGAAAAAGAAAATATTGTGACATAATGATTTATGACAGTGGTATCACAATTCAGCATCATAATGATAAAATTGTGAAATTGATGAAACAATAAAATCCACTGCAGAATGGTGCCAAAAAAAAAAAAACACCAGAAAAAAAAGACAGAAAAAAAATATGACTTATACAACCGTTTGCATACAAATATGCAGTTGATTCAACAATGATGTAAAAAATAATGACAGAATATGAGACAAAGAAAGAAGACAGACAGACAGGAAGGTTACAATGACTAGCAGACAGGAGGCAAAGACCTGCTGCTTTGTTATCTTTAGCTGCTTATTCTTTCTTTTTAAAAGAGGAACAAAAATCAAATTGTAAACATGCATGGTGGATTTTGAATAAAATAGGTTAAGGGAAGGGCTCGACAGATTGATTCATACAAACATACAGCACAATACTATCTGTGCATGCGAGTTTTCCTACACTCCCTTGCTCTACCTCAGCGCACGCATGCACGCACACACACACACACACACACAACACACACACACACCACGGAAGATCAAGAGAGCTTTTAAAATATTTTTTATCATGACATGCAACTTGCTTTTAATCTATCATTTTTTCCTCAACAGCAATAATCTGAGTTGTGTTTGGCGGTGCCACATTGATTTTCACAACAGTTTTTGGCAACATGAATGTTTCATTCACACACACAAAAAGCACACACACACACACACACACACACACACCCACACACACATGAAACAAGTCCAATTCATGAACTATGCTAAAAATTTGTTCTCTCAGATTCCTTGAAATTGAGATAAAACACACTTCCAACACAGAAGTGAACGACTGACAGAAGAAAGAACAAATGTTCCAAACAAGAACTTACATAAAGATTGCGCAACAGATAAACTGTTCCATTTTTCAAAAATCAGAGAGAGAGAGACTGTCTTTGTAATCACAAAATAAAACAAAAATCAAATCAAATTGGAAACTGGTGCTGGACCCAGGAAAATCGCAATCAAATTGCTCTTGACTGAAAACGCCATGCGTTATTTAATAGTTCTATAGTATGTAATCGAGAGAGAGAAAAAAGGGAAATAATGTGAAGCAGGATATAAACCAGAGAACAGTATATAAAAAACCCTTCAATGTATCCACCTTATCTTACAACTTTTTGTTGTTTGCTTAGATTTTAAAAAAAAAATCACTTAGATTTTGATGCAAACTTCTAAATTGGGCACTGCTAAAAGGATGACAAAACAGTAACTTTTAAGTCACAAAAATTCTGATTTTGTACCTAAACTGATTCCATTAGTTTGACTCAAGTTGTTTCATGAAAAGTCTTTTCTTTTTGAATTGTTGTTTCGACTGATTTTACTGATATGATTTTTCAATTCTGTTCCACTATCATGAAGTGATGTGTGTGTGTGTGTGTGTGTGTGTGTGTGTGTGTGTGTGTGAGAGAGAGAGAGAGAGAGAGAAAGAGAAGAGAGAGAAAGAGAGGGGAGAGAGAGAGAGTGGGTGTGTGCGTGTGTGTATGTGTGTGTGAGTAAAAGAGAGAGAGAGAGAGAGTATGAGCGAGTGTGCATGCATGTGTGCGTGTGCGTGTATGTGTGTGAGAGAGAGAAAGAGAGAGGAGAGAGAGAGAGAGAGAGAGAGAGAGTGGTGTGTGGTGTGTGTGTGTGTGTGTGTGTGTGTGTGTGTGTGTGTGTGTGTGTGTGTGTGTTTTGTGTGTGTGTGTGTGTTGTGTGTGTGTGTGTGTGTGTGACAGCAAGAGAGAGAGAGAGAGAGAGAGAAAGAGGAGAGAGAGAGAGAAAGACAGTGTGGTGTGTGTGTGTGTGTGTGTGTGTGTTGTGCTAGTACGTGCACAAATTTGTTTTTCTGTTACACTAATTTTCATCTGTTTTTTCAGCAGAAGATAATATCCTAAATTTGTTATTGTACATGAGAAAATATTTGCCATTTCAGAACTGAGAATGCATTTTCAATCTAACTGCAATCTTAAAACAAATGAACGGAAAGATTAAGGAAAACTGGTAATATCCATGCAGGATATGATGATGGAACATGATTCTGAAATAAGCTTCTGAACCAGCTAAAGCACAAACAGAGAACGTGGTTTATGAGACAAAATCTTAAGACTGGAACCTAAACAAACACTTCATGCAACCTTTCTAATTTGTGGAGCATGCAATCATAACTTAAATTAAAAAAAAAAAAGACTTTAACTTGTGTAAGGAAAAAAAAGACAGAAATACTTTAATAATACTATATAAAAAAAAGTTGAACTATTATGTAAAACTACAAAAATCAAAACAACTTGCTGGAAAACAAAAGCTAGAAACAAAACCACAAAACCACCAAACAAAACTACATAAGCTAAGAGAAGTAATTACCGAGAGGCTTTGCTGAAAATAATTAATCAAAGAGTGTTAATTAATCAATATGAATAAACAAAAAAAACCAACATCTATGCCATTCCCTAACACACATACATACACACCAAACATTGTTGTCAATCCTGTTACTGAAAACAAGTTGGACGGGAGAGGTTTTCCAGGAGTTGGCACACACCACTCTACACTTTTCAACATCATCAAAATCCATAAAACACAGAACTGTACAGATCATCAACCTTTGACAGCAAATGCTTCCACACAGGAGTTTGCCAAGTCTGGACATTAATAGAAAGCAAGATGGTTGATGGGAAAAGTCCACCACAACAACCAAGCTGGAAGCTGGCCACACATTAAAAAGGAATTATTTAAAACAAGGTGATTAAAGAAGGAAGGAGAAAACAGCATGATTTTTATTTAAAAAAAAAAAAACAAACAATGCCACAATGTTCCTGTTTCATCAGTTATCTTTCTTGATCTGCTTTTCAAAGGAAATCACTAAGGATTTTACACTCCGATCAAAAACCTTTTATAACTGGTAAGTTAAAAGAAAATAAATAAATGAAAGAAAATCTGTAAAAGAAGAAAAACTTGGACCTAAGGGGAAAAAAAGTTAGTAGAGAGAAAATTTCAGTTTGTTTGTTTGGTCTGTTACTTTTAGGATGAACTGTTGATGGAGGAGAAATTACATTTATAAGGGAACACACTACATGGAATTACTACAGCCAAGCTGAAAGCGAACAATTTGATTAAACATTTTTTTTTCTTGAGTGAAATTGCAGCACATTTCTTTTTTTTTTTTCCAAATGCATAACCAATTTGTTGTGAATGTTGTTATCAAGAGAAAATTTAACATTGAAAACACCATCAACATAATGTGATAGCCTGTCTTTTTTTCACTGTGTAAATCATTTGTGGAAGTCTTGGTCAGTGCCAGCCCTCAAAACAAGTTTACAATAACCACAACACAGCAAAAACCTGGTCTGACACATGGGGAGATGGAACACATTTTTGAATATTTGAATGCAAGTCATGAAGATGTTGCTGTTTGTAAAAAAAAAAAAAAAAAAAAAAAAAAAAAAAAAAAAAAAAAACAGAAAGGAAGGGAGGGAAGGATGAGAGTTCAGGGGAAAGTACTCAAAAAGGGAGAGGATGATGAATGGAGGAGGGGTGGAAAGAAGTGCAGGGCAGGTAGAGGCAAGATGAATGCAGAAAGAAGACTTTTTGAAAATAATAAAATTGAATATGACAAGAAAAGAAAAAACAAGACAGAGAAATGCAAAAAGAATGGGGTTATGTGAGGAGAGGAGATACAACAGAAAAGACCTGTTCCTGAACACCCTCAAGGGTACCTGCCCCCTGGTAGGATCAAAACTGGTGATGGGGAAAGGGTGAATCAAGTTGCTGATGATGGGATGAACACTGTGACGGTGTGGTTAACATAGTGATGGGAAGGAGGGGGGAGGGGGGGGGGGGTATAGTCTGAGTAAGTAACAGTGATAGGAGAGCATTTTTGAGGATAAGGCAAAACTGGTTATGGAGAAGTGATAAATATGATGAGAATATGGGAGAAGCAGTGATGGGGAATGTGTCCAAACAATCACGGCAGGTAACCATAGTAATGGGGGAGAGTAAAATGGTAATGGCAAGATGAAATAATGATGGGGAAGCTGATAGTGAAGGGGTTAAAAGTGGTGCTGATGGGGCAATAATGGTGGTGGGGAAATAGAACACAAGAGTGATGCAATGTAATAATGGCAATGGAAAAGGTCACAATGGTCACAGTAAGGCAATAATGATCTTGAGAAAATGACAAAACTGGTGAATCTATGGGGTGAAAAATGATGATAGGGAAAATAATAATGACGGAGAAAGGATTCAAGTGGTGATGGTAAGGTGAGAATGGTGATGGGGAACATGATAATGGTGATGGGAAACATGATAATGCTGATGGAGAACATAGTAATGGTGATGGGGAATATGATAATGGTGATGGGGAACATGATAATTGTGATGGGGAACACGATAATGGTGACAGGGAACATGATAATGGTGATAGGGAACATGATAATGGTGATGGGGAACATGATAATGGTGATGGGGAACATGATAATGGTGATGGGGAACATGATAATGGTGATAGGAAACATGATAATGGTGATGGGGAACACGATAATGGTGATAGGGAACATGATAATGGTGATGGGGAACATGATAATGGTGATGGGGAACATGATAATGGGATGATGGAAACATGATAATGGTGATAGGAAACATGATAATGGTGATGGGGAACACGATAATGGTGATAGGGAACATGATAATGGTGATGGGGAACACGATAATGGTGATAGGGAACATGATAATGGTGATGGGGAACACAGTAATGGTGATGATGAAGGGGTGAGATGGCAACAGGCAATTTACAATCATGATGGTTGGGTAATGATGCTAATGGTAAGATAATAACAATTATGGGGAAGGTAATAATGGTGCTGGAACAGGGGTACAAATAGTGATGCTGTGGTAATAATGATGATGGGGAATGAGTAAAAGTGGTAATGATAAAGTAATTTTGATGATGCAGATGGTCCACAACTGAGAGGAGGTTACATTTCACTAGTCCTCTGAATTCCTTGGGGAACATAGGGCCACAACCACACTTTTCCAGCGGACACAGTTTTGGGAGATCCTCTTCAGCTCAGCCCACGTCATTCCGGCGGCCTTCACTTCTGCGTCGGTACTCCTTCGCCATGTCTGTCTTGGTCTTCCCACTTTTCTCTTGCCCTGAGGGTTCCATCCAAGGGCTTGTCTTGTGATGTTGGATGGAGACTTTCTGAGGGTGTGGCCAATCCATCCCCACTTCCGTTCTCTGATTTGTAATTCTACTGGAACTTGCTTGGTCTTGTTCCACAGTTATGTGTTGGCAATAACATCTGGCCATCTGATGTTCACAATTTTTTGCAGACATCTGTTGATAAATGTTTGGAGTTTGTGGGTGTTTGTCTTTGTTGTCGCCACATTTCAGAACCATACAGAAGGACAGATTTCACATTTGAGTTGAAGATTCTGATCTTGTGGAGTGAGAGGGCAGAGGAATTCCAGACAGGCGTAGCGTAGTGAAGGTGTGCCTGGCTTTATTGATGCGGCTCTTGATATCCTCATCTGTACCTCCGTCTTTGCTGATCACACTGCTGAGGTAGACAAACTTGTCAACTTCAATGATGTCTTCCTGTTGTAGTCATAGTGGGTCTCGTTGCTGGTTGTTGACTCTCAATAGGTTACATGGGATGGAGGTTACATGGGATGGTGCAAAATTGAAGGGATACTATTGAATGTACATGTAAAATGAGAACCAACTGCCTCAACCTCAATGATGACGATAGCTTCACAGGAAAAGTAAAGGGCAGGGGTGACTAACTGCCTCAACCTCAATGATGGTGACAGCTTCATTCAAAAAGGAAAGGACAGGGGTGACTAACTGCCTCAACCTCAATGATGCTGACAGCTTCACAGGAAAAGGAAATGACAGGGGTGACTAACTGCCTCAACCTCAATGACAGTGACAGCTTCACAGGAAAAGGAAAGGACAGGGGTGACTAACTGCCTCAACCTCAATGATGGTGACAGCTTCACTCAAAAAGGAAAGGACAGGGGTAACTAACTGCCTCAACCTCAATGACGGTGACAGCTTCACAGGAAAAGGAAAGGACAGGGGTGACAACTTTTGGTGGGAGGCTGGGAAGAGGACACACGAAGGACAAACAAACAAACCAGCAAACGAGAAAGCCGAGACGGAAAAGAAAAACAAACAAAAAACAGAGAAGCGAGTCAGTGCTGTTAGTTGTCTGGCCACCTGCCCGGCGGGAGAAAGGAAAAGTGTATACCCCTTAACATCATGAGGGACGTGAAAACTAACCCGATTAAGCTGTGGTGCAGAGAAAACACAGGCAAACAGGTCATGAACACAGCCGGTGCACGCTCTTTCGATGCACATCAGCCGACAGAAATCATGCGTCCAAAGTCGTTAACCATGGCCAGTAAAACATGAACAAATTCTAGAGTGTCACTTATCCACTGGCAAGCATCCTTGCTCATGCAAACTTCAAAAAATTTTACATGTTTATTCAAAACAAATACTTCCATATCTATCTTTGGAAGTATCAGTCCCTTTCCTCATCCTCTTTATTTTCTTTTATAACCAAAAGACACCGTTTCTACCATCCTTTTTCAACCCTAAAATCAATGGCAAGGAACTCTGAACTTAAGATGGGTTCACAAGGAATGTGTAACAAGTCAACTTTAAAGAAAAAAATAAAAGGACAGATAATAAGTGAAAACGACTTATTAGTAATCCTAATTCTTAGAAAAGAACACGCAGTGTCATAAAAGATGGTAGCCTGAACAAAAACAGAGATAAACTAACCAATCAGAAACTGATACTGATGCCTGCCCAGCAACAGAAAAACAAGATTAACAAATCCCTGAGGAAGATTCAAGAGCAGTTCTGGTTCTTGTGTTCAACACTCACCTCAAAGTACTCCCGCTGTTTGCGTGCCTCCAGTGTGTGCTTGTGCCATGCCTCAATACCCACGAGCCAAGCTGAACTGAACTGTCAAATTTCGATTCTGAACCAAAGCTGGAAATTCCTACAGTTTTGTACTCTTTTCCACGTAGCTGAATCATGTGATCTTGTGGTCGAATCATAGACTGGAAGGTTTATTAGTCTATTTTGACGACTCTTGTTGGTTTTCAGTAGAGAAGATTTCTCCAAGGCAGAAGTTGTAAAATCAATTCAAAACGTTATAAAACTCGAGGACATTTATGTTTTTAACTTCGATTGTGGGTATGTAGGACGAAAGCCCCTTTACGTGATGAGCTGCTCAGAGGTGTAATGCATTCAGGAGAAAATCAGTGTGTCTCGGTAAATTTGGTACATTTTTGTGATGCACTGGCCTGAATTCCAGCGCATCAGATGGATAGTTTATGTGTTAGAGATGCACATTTGTGCGTAAGAATTATCACTGATGGGTAAGAGGTGTTGAGAGATTTGAGGTGATAGGCGGGACGTCACAGAGAGACTCGAGAGAGAGAGAGAGAGAGAGCTGTAAAATCCATCAAGAAAAGAAGCCATTTGTCTTTTCCTTGTAGTTTGCTGATGGCAAATATGAAGGTCAGTCCTGGGAAGTTGCAGACATAGTGTGCATTTATAACTGAAATGAAGGCAAGACTAGTATGGACAGAAGTCTGAAATAATCTGTGAGTAAAAAATGTTAATGGCGTGTCCCACTGAATTTTATATACCCTTGTATATTTTTCTCAATAGATAATTTTTTCTGTAATCTGTACACTAGCATTGGCACGAATCAGTTGGCTCGCTGGCCATCTGGGCATCATCCACTTTGAGTCCATTTAGAACAGAGCTTTGTGTTTGATTCATTGTGAAACTATACCATGTGTAACTTTGAGTGCATTTTTTTCCTACTCTTTTTGCAGGTATTGTTTACATCAAATTCAGCAAGACATCTGAGGCATTGCTGCTATGGAGGAAATGAATGGCCGTCCTATGCCTGGACAACCAAAGCCATTGAAGGTAAATGATCTGTATGTTGCAGAACTGCATGTTGTTTTGCATGACTGAGGATTGAAGGCAATGATCTCTTACTGTCTAAGCATTTGACATGACATTCCTGAGTCACTGAATGTCATATTCCTTGTCATGGAACAGTAATGTTAACATTGAAACAAGATTACATTTGAAAAATTACCAACAGAACAAGGTGTAAAGGCTGAAAAGAGGGAATTGAAAAGGTAGGCTGTGAGTGAAACATGAACATGTTCTCTCTCGCTCTCTTTCTTTTTCTTTCTCCTCACTCTCTCTCCCCCTCTCTCTTACATGAGAATTGAAATGTATAGATCTGTTAGTTTGCCACTGCTAAGAGGCAGTGTGCGGTTGGCCCACATTCAACTGTGATTTTCTACAAATATTTATTAATAATCAAGAAATAAAAGTACGCCTGACAAAACCCGTTATTTATCTTTCATTTCCATACATTGTCTTTTATATTTTTGGTGGTGAGTGTGTGTAAACGTGTGTTGAAAGTTTGCGCTGTTACGGAGTAGCCGCCAGCGTCGGCCGCCATGCGCGCGTCTCGCTCCAGATCACTGCCTTTCGTCGTCTGCTATGCGCTCGGGTGGCACCGTTAGTAGTTCTAAAAATAGTATGCTAAACAGGAAGAAGAGTCATCCCCGTAACGTCTCGTGTGCGAAGTGTAGGCATTCAACGGAAAATTCAGAGTGAAAAAAACGTTTTAAAATGTTTCATGTAAAATTTCCAGAATAAAACCAAGAGCGACATTTATACTTTTACACTCACGCAAATCTTCAGGGTTTAAAAAACATATTTGAGTAAAAATTTTAAGTTTGTCCCGTTCAAATGCCGCGGAGCGCAAAGCTATGAAACAAGCCGTGGTGCAGCTTCGACGTCGACACGAAAAATTGAAATGGCGCTAAGTACAAGACGGCATGCGACCCGTAAAATACTAAACGGAATCTATCGAATATCGACGAGTCGTCTTCAAACCACGCCGTTTCCGGCTATTTTGAATGGTAAATTGCAACCTTTCCGTGTCAGTTTTACATCACGATTTAACTATATTACTGTCATATATTTTGAAGATTACTTTGTTTTTGTTTGACGACCGAAACATCAGACCGGAGTAATGGTGGGGTCGTGTGCTGATGAGAGGAGTATGTGTTTTGTATTTACACCAAATTAAAACTGCTACTTAGATTCCATGGATATGTTACAGGTGTAGTTTGTATGACTTCAAGGCTTATTTTCTGTTGATTTTTTTTAACCAGATCTTTCCTGTTCGACTTAAATATCAAATTTTATTAGGTCACGTGACCGTGCCCAACGACGCTTTTGAGGCCCAATGTCGAATGAACAGCTGAAACTAGCACAGTTCCAGTAGGAAAATGTATAGAATATTAGATCTAGTTGCAAAGTGAGATGACTGCAGGCGGAAATCTAAACAAATCTTTAAAAAAACGTTTGTGAACTGCAAAAAAAACGTCGACAAACGAATCATGTGTTTTGTCTTGTGATTCGTTTTGTCCACGTTTTTTGGCAGTTCGCAAACATTTATTTAAGCTTTGTACAGAATATTAAATTTGTGCCTGTATTTCCTTTTATCAAATAAATCAAGCAGAGATTCTAAAACACTGTTCTCATGCACTCCATTGTCATTGGCGGTTTATGGTGATAATGTATGTTATGTGTGTGTGTGTGTGTGTGTGTTCTGTGTGTGTGTGTGTGTGTGTGTGTGTGTGGTGTGTGTGGTGACTGAATGGAATGGATTAGCTATCATCATGATTTATCAATTAATGACAACCCTAACTCAATTTATTTATTACTTTTTTTTTCAGGTGCTCCAAACTGTGCAGTTAGTGTCTGCTACAACGGGCCTTGTTCTGGTCAACATACACTGTAACAATGGCCAGTTCTACACAAAACTTTCTCTCCATGACTAAGAAAGAGCCAGTGGGCTGTTAACCCACATTTGACTGTTATTTTCTCCAATGTTTGAAAATTAATCAAAAAATGAAAATACATCAGACAAAATCTGTTATTCATCTTTCATTTCCATACACTGTCTTTTGTACTTTTGATGGTGATTGTGTGTCAGCGTGTGTTGAAAGTTGGTGCTGTTTACTGATTAGCTGCGAGCCTTGGCCAGCATATGCACATCTCACTCCTATCCCTTCCTTTGGTTTTCTACACTGTGCTCATCCGGGATATTTTATCAATTCTAAAAATGTATGCCAATTAGAAAGAGGAGCAATTCTTCAGGCTTTCAACTACAATTAAGTAAACCTTAAAGTTTGTCCATTCAGTTCCTGCTGGCAAGGGGGTATGGGGCCAGGGTAAAAAAACTCAAGGGATGAGTGTATTTATTTTGTAATGGCATTGTTATATTCAGTATTCTTGGCAATCATATATATAAGTTTCACTAATATATGGAAAGCATAGGCACTGGAGAATTAGGGTGGAGGGGAGGAAAGGGGGTGGGAGAGGAGCGAGGGGGGGAGGGGGGGGGGGGGGGGGGGGGCAAAGTTTCTTGCTTTTTAATCTCTTGAGCATTACTTTTGGTACAAATGTCAATCATATGTTTTCATAAGATCATGCCAAGCAGAGATATTAAATTTGTATACGTAATGTTTACATGGCACACAAGAAGTTAGGTAAAAGGGTGGGGGGGGGGGGGTGAAGGTGGTATGGGGGTGTACAATTGTGCTGACATGCTTGAATGTCTTCTTATTGGATAGATCTTGTAATCCTGATCATTTTGATATAAGTTACATGCTTGTATGTCAATGAAAGCAGGGATGTGTCATTTTATAACTTGTTTTGGTTGCCGATATGGAAGGAAAAAAAAGTCAAAATGAAGATTTTGGCATTTTTAGGAGTGTGGTAGTCGGACTCTGCAAGAGCCTCAGGTCTGAAAAAAATTCAGTGTATATTACAAGTAGTTGACACATCAATCACCCATAGTTTCAGACATGTCACTTGCCAAATGGCCGAGTTACAGGCCTCCAAACATGGCCCTTATGGGGAATTCTGACAGTCGTAAAAAAATTAAAATATTTAAAAAATCATAATTTCGCTCCTAATTATACAGCTATAAATTTTACATAATTTTCTTAGATCTAGTTGCAAAGTGAAACGACTGCAGGCGGAAATCTAAACAAATCTTAAATAAATGTCAGCGAACCGCCCAGAGAAATGTGGACAAACGAGTCACAAGACAAACCACAACGCGTTTCAAACCTCTTAGGTCTTCTTCAGGGTGCAACAAACATGAAACAAATAACGAAAATGCACTTAGCTTTGATCGCTTCTGTGTGTTCAGCGCAAGAAAGAAGGCGTTGAATCATAATTAATTTTCTTAGGTTTAAGTTGTTCTATAACCTTGACCTATTGAAAACAACCGTCAAAAACATTTTAAAAATCACTTTGGAGTAGGCCTACCTACTTTTATGTATAATTATACAGTACATTGAATCATATGTTTACATGAAATCTTCACAGGCATTGGTGTTTGATTAGTGTTTGTTTTGCTTTGTTTTTCTTTTTTTTTCTGTACCAGAGTTTATCTCTATTTTTCAGTTTCACTTTTCTTGTTTCGTGTTTCAGGTTGTGGTGTGGCTAACAATAAGAAAGATGGTTCAAACCAGAGATCCACGTGAAGATGAGAAACTTGTTCGGCTGTTTGTGGTTGTACCTAAACACCTGAATGAGAAAGATTTGCAGAATGAGTTTGAGGTAATGGACCAGTGTTGTGAAAGAATTAACTCCTAAATGAGAAACAGTTGCAGTATGAGTTTGAATTGGGACCTATGTAGTGCTGAATTGGGATTTAGAGATAGAACCTGGATTGTTTACAAGTATAAAAACCAAGGGTCAGCAGAGAGAATGTGTTTATTCATAATCGTAGATTATCAGGGCTTCAAACCTCCGCCATTTGCGGAAGTCTGCTGATGGAAACATTTTCTTTGCTGTTGAAAGGTTAAAAAAATGTTTGGCTGAAAAATGCTTGCATGAAAAGCCTATTGTTTAATAATGCCACCCCTCCATCCCAGCACCCCATCTCTAATTTCCCATTAGTCCTTGATTGATATATCTTTCTAAAGCACTGGGTTTTTTTGTTTTTGTTTTTCCTGCCTATTCATTTAACTTTTTCGCAGCATACCGTCATGGCGGCAATTGAGGCAGTGAAGGAGTTGGATCAACTTGCCAAGAATGCTACAGATAAAGAGTTGAGGAGATTCTCTGTCCTCATTCTTGAATGGAAAGCACAGGCTTATGTCAAAGACCAGTGGCAAGAGGAATGGAACTCTTCTAAATCCATCCAAACCTTGAAAATGTTTTTAGTATGTGCCACTGGCAGCAAACTAAATAAGAAACAACTTTGTGCCATTTTCACACAGGCCATATTCCCACTCATATTTTTAATAGGTGTAGAAGTTCTATTGTGCATTTAATGTGATGTACCATGCGCTATGAAATGTTTCTCATAATGGTAGGACTTCCATGATATCAGACACTTTAGTGCCAGTCCATGGAAACCTTGTTTGGAGATGTCCCAGCTGATGTGATTTTTGAGTCTCTGAAAGAGATGAACATTTTTCATGTAAGATACTATGAGAAAGATTGTAAAGGAATGCCAGCTTTTTTGGGTTTTTTTTTTTTTTTTTGAGTGAATGAGAGAGAGAGAGAGTGAGAGTGTGTGTGGTGTGTGGTGTGTGGTGTGTGTGTGTGAAGGATGTTGAGAGTTTACTTCAGTGGAGTGATAACCCTGATATGGTCCTTTGTAGTCGGTTGGGCAAGAAACATCATGGATCAGTAATGAATCACCGAGCACACATGTAAAGACTTTAGTTTTCGGCTGTGACAAGAAAATCTAATGAGGGGGGAGAAGAATTTTGTTCTTGTGGGCTGGCTCAGAAAAATTTATCAAAGTGGTATTCCAGCTTGCAATTTTGGCTTAGAAAATGATTTGATAGTTTTGTAAATCCATTTTAATCTCTCTCTGGTGTAGATACATTCTTATTTTGTATGTTATTCAGTTGAATGTATGCCTCACTCTGATTTGCACAAAAAAAGAAACATGGGGCAGTTCACTGCTTCTTCCTTTGTGTAAATCATAAAGACTTGAGTTAGTTATAATACTGATAATGTATTAGACATTTATTTTGGTTTTCAGAAATTTGGTGACCTGATCATGTCACAATTATTCGAGACCGAAGCTCAGGAGACAGCAAAGGGTTTGGCTACGTCAAGTACCACCGTGCTTATCATGCTGCTCTTGCGTATGAAAACTGCAATCAGAGTAAGTCTGAAGGCTGCATTAAGTTTGCCTTTGTCTCTTTAAAAATGTGTGTTTGATTAGTAATATTGCGCAACAGTTAAATGCGAATTCTTTCTGTTAATGATGGCCGGGGCTTCTGGTAAAATGCATTCTGGTGAATATGCATCTCTGAAAATGAAAGAAAGAAAAGTGTGACCTACATAGAAAGTGTCACCGACAGCACAAAAAGGTCAGTATCTTTGTGTCATAGAAGACATTTTGAAGTCTGAAAAGTCGGTGTTCTATTGAAAGGTAAGTGCATTTCAGGCTAATGTGAAGACTCATTGTAATTTTGTACAATTATTTACAGAGGCTGATCAACAAATTGATTGTCATTTTTTCCAGTAATTAACTCCATAGTTACCACCATCAGGAAATTTTTATTTTCATCCATGTCGGGATGGTTCATAGGTTGGTTTGTCATTTAGCAGGATGACGCATAAATTACTTAACTTATTTTTACCTGGAATTTTGGAAAAGAAAGTAGATTCAGGATCAATCAGCAAGATTAAAATAGAATATGGGGAGTAACTCGTTCAGGCCTTACCAGCAATTACTTTCCCAATAATAAAAAAGTTAAGTTAATGAATTGACTCATGTTTTTATAGTGTAAGTTTTTACATGAGACGCTGATCCATGGTTAGTTTGCCTCACTAAGGTTATTACAAACTGCCCCCTGAAGACATCCTGCCCTCTCCCTACCCTCCCCCCTCCTCTTTCCCCTCTTCCCCATTCCCTCTCCCTCACCCAAAGCTTTGAGTGCTGTTGTGTCATTAAGTAAGTGATCATGCACTTTAGGTGAAAACATGTGGCTGTCATGTAAAACCCCAGATGTCCTGCTGACATAACAGCTCTGCTTAAATGATCACGAACACCATTGAATCATGGTGTTTATTCGTGCTAACTCACTTAATAAGCAAGTAAGCATCATTGATTTCCATGCTTTGTGCATGCCAGCTTATGAATGTTATACTTCAGCTGATATTATCAATTTGATCAGAATCAAAACAGTGTATTGATTTCACACCATGGACACAATTTCTGCTTTAGGCCACACTTGCCTAGCAGGTTCATGGAGCACTTGAGAAGAACACTCTGGGCTGAACCAGTTTCATGAAATTTGCAACAAATGTCAGCTTAAAGTAAAATCAGATGTAAAAGATTGGGCAGAAAAGGAATACGGCAACAGTATACAGGCTGAGTGCTGGTTGCATCTTTGGCAGGCTAGCAGGCAAACACTGATGGTCTGAATCTTGGGCAAAAATTCTTCATGGGGGAATGTGGCAGTGGCCATTTTGTCCAACCTGGTTGAAGGCAAAAAATTATGCTACAGTGTCACTGTGTCTGCCAGGATGCTGGCGAGAGTGAGGACTGAAAAAAGTTGTAGGAACAAAAAGGATTGGTACCAGGTTGGACCAAAAAGGTGGACAACAACACCATGGACGATGCTCAGAGTTTTGTCAGAGTGTATTTTTTGAAGAAAGTTTCAAAATGTTTTCAAGGAAAATCGTATTGCAAGCTATAGTCAGCTGGAAATTCGTTTGGAGTCATATTACTGTACCATTGTTAGACCCATAGCATTCAACGGCAGTCAGTCAGCTCTGTCAGGCCAATTTTTCGGCAAATTGCAACTTTTTCGCTGTTCTTATCCTTATATCATTCCACACGGTCCGATAAAGTCTTAATTGTCTCATTGCCTCGATCGGCTATCCATCGTGTCTCGCCTTTGCAATCGTTGTGTACCGGATTTGCTCGGACCATTGCCAGCATGGTGAAGGGACTCCATCGGGTTGCGCCAATCTGCCATTCAGAAGTCGCTCAACATTCCAAGGAGAACCTGCCGGTCGGATTCGATCCCAGAGCCAAACCCTTCTTAAAATGGAAGACACGGAAGGCCGAGGTAGTGGGAGATGACCTTTCCGTGGACGGGGACAGGGAGATCTTCCTTACTCTACCCGACCGCCGGACGCACGAACGCGCATTTGAAAAGTTACAAGGCAAGCGGTGCATTATAAATGTCTCTCTTTGACATTGTCAGAAAAGCAAAGGGAAAGGATGCAGCAAAGGCGGAGTCAAGGAAATCAGCTCACTGGAAATTTCTTCTCCTTATCCAGCTTTGCTTCACCTTCCCACGCAAAGCGAGGAACCTGTCTAGTCTGCTGAATCAACGACCCTCGGCCCCCAGGACCTTGGCTGAGATGCGGACCAGAGAATGTGACGGTCTGGGCAGGAATCACACCCGTCACCCCCCTTCCCCAAATAACCTCGATGAGCGCAGGTCACTAGTTGCTCCCCCCCCCCCCCAGCCACTGACGCTCTGCCCCCCGGCACCCGCTGCAGCCAACACCGCACGAGGGCGTCCAACATAAGAGAAAAGGAAAGGAGGGCTACCGGATGCTATACGTGTGAGGGGCCAGTCGTGGTAGGACCTGAGCCACGCAAAACAGGGAGGCGGGAGAGGGAGACAAGTCTTATAATCCTGGGCGACCCATTGCACAGCACATTCCCGACCGCCACGCCAGGCAGTCTTTGCGTCCATCCCCCAAGGCCGGCGACCAACCGACTTGACGTAGCAGGTTCCCCTAGTTGGGTACAGGGACGTTGGGAGTTACACTACTCGGCCCCACTAGGGGCAGATTCGTCCGCCAGTCGTTCTCTGCGGGAGAGGGGGGGGGATATACACAACCAGTGAGACCGGGGGTACACCTGGACTATCCCTCTTGGTGGGGAGGGGGCGCGAGAGACATTGTGTCGCAGCCAATCACAAACCCGCGGGTAAGGTGGGGCTCGGCTACCACATGCCACACTCTGATCACACACCCTCCACAACGTACCTCGGAGGCCACACCAAGGAACGCTCTGGGAGCTCACGCACCCGCTCAGGCGGGTAT
>JADBJO010030562.1:0-17752 GCA_016801955.1 Conus betulinus | reverse complement strand
CGGCTGCACGTAGGAAAGTCCATCACACGTTTGAATAGACGCAATTACATAAACCCGAGGCCTTGTGATGATGCGTAGATGGCGGGTTATTATTGTGAAAGCTCACTTCATTTGGGACCATTGCCAGCTAATATTGCAATAACAATGAAGAGCCAACGAGAGACAGACAAAGATAAATGACCGGTGTATTGGGGGCTTTACTGGGGGCAATATCGACGTGAGTAACGGCTGCAGGAGCGAGGAGGAGGATGATGATCATGATGATGTGCTGGTAGCGGAGCAAAGAGCCAACCAAAAAGTAGCATGTTCGCCGCGTTTGAAGCACAATCATCTCTAACACTTCAACTTTGCAAAGAAGCAACCAAAAAGTAGCATGTTCCCCGTGTTTGAAGCACAATCATCTCTTTAGTTTTAAAAAGGAACGCATAACGCTATTCTCTATACATTTGTCAATAGCGGTTTCCCGTTCTTGTATGGTCGATCCCTGAAGCGATCGAAGAACGGCGGTTCGGCAACTTTTCTTGTAACGTGGGCACCGCTGCGTTGATGATACGATCTTGTATCCACGAAAACATAGAGGTTCTCATTAGCAGGTGTTTAAACCATTCTGCTTCACTTTTCACATTACGGATGGTTATTGGCTCAAAATATAAAACGGTTCCAGAAATTGTTGTTCTTTTTCTTCTGTACGATGGGGCAGCACTCGCTTACAATATTTCATAAACGTTTTCTGCCAATCGATTAGTTCGTGCGCGCTTGGCAAGTGGTATAAACCGTAACAAAACGTCGTAGTGTCTATCGGTCACTAACTTATGCACCAACATCATGACAGTGCTTTTCTTGACGTACGCATTTTCTATCAAGGCTACGGCTCTATTCCAGTTGGTGGTTTCCATCGCATAAAAACATCATCCACTCCATAACGGTTATAAAGACTTGTCCACCGATTTGAATGTAGAACCAATTGTCCTGGTTAAACTCTTTCCAAAAAACACGTTTCGTACGTATACCATTTCATAAAATCAAACCGTGTCGATGTTGTTCACGCGACACAGGTCTATAAACAGAAACGGATCTCTGTTCGTTAAAACCCGCCTCAACAATAAATATTTGACGTATCTATTTAGCCGGCGAACGTGCCTTGGGTAGTCAAAATCAATTCCTGTATTGAGGGCCGAACAAACCATACGAATATCTTCATGAGTCATTCGCTTAATCGCCTTTTCCCATAGGTCTGCATCAACGTTTTCGTACACAGGGTTAATCTTACTAACGTCTATTACAATTACAGGAGTTTCTTTGTCTACAAGCCTTTTGCAAAACTCTGTGACAGTATACATCGTTATTTTTTGGGGGGGTTAACGTTTAGTTCAATCGGAAATTTCAGTAGTCTTGCAGGCGTCGGTACCCGCGCACACGTGCTCAGCTTCGGCGGGTATATTGGACCCAACGCGTACCCGTTCTTTCCAGGATTGGGTCGGATGCTCTGTTCTCCGTAAGCTTTCTGAACAAACAGAATTATGTGTGTTTTAAAAGGATGTGGGGGTGTATCTGTATGTGTATGTGTGTGTAAGAGGCAATAAAGATACATAAAGTCGACGCGCAAGAAGGAGCAGTTGCGGTTAGCATCACAATAGTTGTTCCTGTAAATAACTAAATAACTAGCTATTTTATCGTATTTAGTGGAAGAAGGAACATAAGAATCAACTTACCTCTGGAGAAAAAGGCAAAGACACCACAGGCAAAACACAGAAAGCACTCACTGAAGTATGTTGAAATGCTAACGACTAACTACACGCCGCCAGTGTATATATAGTCTATGTGGTACTTTTTCCCTTCCCCATGTTTTATTTATAGTAGCAACAATGAGACAGCCGCCCGCTTAAGTACACAACTTTCGTTCCTGTAATTTTCCCTTCCCTAGTTTGTATTCCCTTCCCCGACTAAACAAAAAAGACAGAGAGAATGGGGCAAGAGGATTACCAGATTTGCCATCTGTATGTATTTTATTGCCTGTAACTACGTGGTCAAAGTAAGAATATTTTTTATAACCGACTCACTATGAGTTCTATGAGGTCTGTGGCCGAAGATTACATTTGGTATTATTTGAAAAAAAAAGGGATTTCTGGGCCCAAAGAAAGACTACGTTACATGCAGTGAAGTTCAAACCGCCATGAGACGTCTTTGTGACAACATAGAACGCAAATACTTTGAAAACAACAAATTGATTTTGAGTGAAACACATTTCAGAGTTTCCAGTGTGTGGCAGACGAGCTTTTTCGGGGTGGTTTGAACTGGGGGGAGGGTTGGAATGTACTTTTACTACGCAGGACAGTTTGCTTTACATGCTTTCCTAAAGTCTCCCGAATACAGGATTGTGTATTCTGTCATTGACTGGGTGCAACTTTACGCCGAGCGAGTCCTCCAGCCTTGGATAATGCAAAACAACGGCTGGACTGGTTTTGTACAATTCTGTAACTGTTTAAACGATGATTGGGCAGCGGGGTGGAATTGGACTAAAATTACTATAGGCGTTGCAACGCTGGCAACCGTCATGTTGTTATCATTAACAGCAATGCGCAGAAGCTGAGTTTATACACACAGACACATACAAAACACACACATAAACACAAACACACACAGGGAGAGAGAGAGAGAGAGAGAGAGAGAGAGATCTGCGTAGTGGTGCATCGCACTTGATGATTCGTGCGGAGTATTCCGTATTCCCTGATTAATCCACAACCGTTCCCTTGTCTTCGGCTTGATTGTAGAATAGATATAAATTTAACTGCACAGCCTCCCTCGGCATTGCCCCCGCTAGGCTTTCACTTTCCCTAAAGGCGTTTCTTCAATGTCTCCAGTGAAGGTACACCCTGAAGAGTTTCTCCGATCGCTCCCCTGGTCTCCTGTTGCTTTGAGAGTGCAAACAAAACCCATTACTAAAGGGCGCGCGGACCATTGAAAAACATTTTATAGAGATATTCAAACTAATCTCAACAGCCTTTCACATTTTGGAATACCTTCAGAAACGGTGAGTGGTGTTTTTTTTATTACATTTGGGTTTGTTTGAAAACTCAGAGTTAGCCGGAATTGTTTTTTCCACAAAAATTTCGAAAAGAGTACCCTCACTGTCAGAAATTTTTTCAAATACTGTCACTGTAGAAAGTTCAGTGAAAGAGAAAAACGGACTTGGCTACCAAGTTCTAGCAGTCAGTAAACTTCTTCTTTCAATTTTCTGCTGGTTACTGTCTGAGCTAGAAGAAGTTCAAGAGGAAAAAGGCCTCGCAGAGTTAAAAGACGGGTTTAGACGTATTTTCTTTGGACTTCCGGAAGACTTTGATATCTTTACGGAAAAGGACAAAGAAAGGTCAAAACAGCACCGGAAGAAAGGCGCGGTGTGTTTAAGATTGAAATTAGCTCAGAAAGTGGGCCAAGCAGTTTGGTTGGTAAGATAAGATAAGATAATGTTGCTTATAGCCCAGCCGACCGCAAAGGGCCATATCAGGGCTGTCACCACGTTAAAATCAACTCACAGGTCATTCATCCACACAGTTCTTTAAAAGACATCGTCTAAAATCTCATCCAAAACTTTGTTAAAAATCTTTCCACTGTAAAATCTCAGATCCGATGAAAAATGTTAACCTCTTTCAAGAACTCAAAGATCGGCGTCAGGCGGAACATCTCTCTGAACAAGGTTTTCATGGAATCTGCTGTAAATGTTTGTGTCTCACATCGTGCAAATCCCAACACTCTAAAAGAATATGTTTCATTGTGAGTGGCACATGACACGGAATGCACCAAGGAACTTCTTCACTCTTTAAAAGGTAGGAATGGGTACAATACGAATGGCCGGTGTGCAGCCGGCACAGAACTGTTTCTTCTTTACGACCACCAGACGAAGATGGGAGGAACTCCTTTAGGTTTGGACGGATCTGAAAGAGTTTGTTATCCGTCTGTGTATTCCAATCCTCCTGCCAGAGTCTCTCTGACATAATCGTTAATTTTGGGTTTCAGATCCGAGCAGGGGATAGGTGTGTTTGACAGTTTCTCTCTTGTGGCATTCTTGGCCAAACGATCCACCATTTCGTTCCCTCCGATGCCAACATGACCGGGAACCCAAGCCAGAAGAATGTTGTAACCCTCCGCTGTCAACTTTGTAAAAAAGGAAAAAAAAGTGTAAAAGTTCGGGGTGCTGAAGGTTGCGGCCAGATATGGCCTCCAAAGCCGACAGCGAATCCGACAAAACCAGAAAGTCCCTCTTCGTAGATTGGGAGATTATCCGTAGTGCCAGAACCAGAGCTGTAACTTCAGCAGAGTAAGCAGAAGCGTCGGAAGGAATATGTTCTAACAGTATTTGAGAAGGAGCACCAGGGCAGTAGGCTGCACAGGCCACTCCATCTTCAGACTTGGAACCGTCAGTGAAAATTTTCTGATAGGATGAGAATTTCGAACAGAGGTCAGCATACAAAGCCTTGTATGCTAGAGAGCTGGTGGACTCTTTGCGAAAAGCTGCAAGATCAAAACGAATCTCTGGTGTGAAAAAGGTCCACGGAGGTTGATCCGGAAACTTGGAAAAATCGGACACAACTCCTAGGTCTAGACCTGCATTCCGTGCGTGAGGCTGCATACGAAGACCAAACGGCGGAATACAGTTAGGGCTGTTGTCAAATTTGCTTTGAAACTGAGGGTCAAAGACAGTCATAGGCAGGGTTTTCAGGTTCGGAGAACAGTCTGACGTAGTAATTCAAAGACAGTTTCAGCCTGCGGTTGGACAGTGAAGGTTCACCTGCCTCTGCGTACAGGCTGTACACAGGGGTGGTGCGGAATGCTCCAAGACAGAGACGAAGCCCTTGATGGTGGATAGGGTCCAAGAGTTTTAGATACGACGGTCTGGCATGGAGGCAGGAAGCGCCTGTACAGGCTATGACCTTATTTCTCCTTATAGAAGACAACAAGATGATAGCGAGGAAATTCAGGCCCTTTTTCGAGCATTAGAAGACCCCATATCAAGCGCCCCAGACCAAGACACCTTGCCCCACCTGTAGCAGCTCAGTATCCTTCCTCCTCCCTCCCCGTTACGGCCCCGGACCCAACAGTAATTCCCCCCCCCTCAGCGGCCCAGGACCCCACAGTAATTCTCCTCCCTGCAGCCGTCCAGGACCCCACAGTAATTCTCCCCACCGTAGTGGCCCCGGACCCCATAGCAACCGTCCCCCTTTACAGCGGCCCAGGGTCACTCCTCATGGGAGCAACCCGCTCCCATGAGGAGTGACCCCTGGGCCGTCGTCCGCAAAACGGCCGCGGTACCTCTCCGCGCTAACAGGACCGGCGTCCCCCGAACCATCGCTCCTCCCCTACGGGCTGGACCCCCCCTATCAGCAACCCAAGGAGTATGTATGGGCGCATGAGCCAGCCCTGATGCAGCCCCAGCACCAGGCTGCCTCCTATGCTCCCTCCCTCCCGACCCATCATCAGTCGGCCCCGATACAGCCCCAGCACCAGGCTGCCTCTCATGTCCCCTCTGCATCCCCCCTCCCGGCCCGGCCCAGTCCCAACTTCCTCCGTGGCTTCGGCGCATGTCAGCCACGGCGCAGCCCCACCCCCGCCGCCTCCCCCATCCCTCCCTGTATCCTCCTTCCCGGCCCAACAGTCAGCCGCGGCCCCGACCCATCATCAGTCGGCCCCGATGCAGCCCCAGCACCCGGCCGCCTCCCCATGCCCTCCCTGTATCCTCCTTCCCGGCCCAACAGTCAGCCGCGGCCCCCGACCCATCATCAGTCGGCCCCGATGCAGCCCCAGCACCCGGCCGCCTCCCATGCCCTCCCTGTATCCTCCTTCCCGGCCCAACAGTCAGCCGCGGCCCCGACCCATCATCAGTCGGCCCCGATGCAGCCCCAGCACCCGGCCGCCTCCCATGCCCTCCCTGTATCCTCCTTCCCGGCCCAACAGTCAGCCGCGGCCCCGACCCATCATCAGTCGGCCCCGATGCAGCCCCAGCACCCGGCCGCCTCCCATGCTCCCCCCGCACCCTCCCTCCCGACCCAACAAGCCCCGTCCCAATTTCAAACCTTTTTAGCGGAAAGACGGGACAAATTTAATGAATTACAAGAATAGCCGACCAGGAAACGAAATAAAAAGCTTTATTAAGGGTTTATGAAGCTACTAGAACTAGTTTTTCTTTTCAGAATAAAGTCACATAGAGGGTGTGTGTGAGAGAGAGAGAGGTGTGCATGTAAGAGATGTATTCTGCGTGAGCGTGTGTGTATGCGCGCGTATGTGTGAGTGTCTGTACGGATACATGATGCCCTGTATGTATTGAGAGAGAGGGGGGGAGAGATGTATGCGAGAGCGAGAGAGAGGGAGATGTATGTGCGCGAAAAAGAGAGAGAGAGATGCGGGAGAGACACACTCAGAGAGCCCATAAAGTGACGCTCACCCCCTACTTTGGAGAAGTACGAGAAAACGCCCACCCACCCCCCCCACTTAAATAATGGTGCGCATCACAAAGACAAAGAAAGCAGAGCAGAGGGCTTTTACAGTCGTACTCTGTACCGCTGCTGATGGCAGCAGAACGGCACTGGACGTTAACCTGCCTGCTGGTTGCGCAACCCTCGCCTAACCCATCGACATCAGCATCGTCAAGCCTTTCAAGGTAAATGAGACTTTAAGTTTAATGTGTGTGTGCAGGAAAGTATGCGAGTACGATTGTGTCTGCATTAGCGTGTGTATATGTGTCATCTTTGAGTTGTACAGTTGAATGACATTATTGCTCCATAATTCTCTGTAACATTCAATAGAATATCTGATGACGGTTCCTGATTCCGATTGTGCAGGCAACGTGGATGGCAGAGTGCCCAGACCGCCCAGGATTGTGTCTGCATGGGCGTGTGTGTGGTCATCTTTTTGGAGTTGTATAGTAGAATGACAATTATTGCTCATAATTCTCTGTAACATAATTCAATAGAATATCTGACGGCGGTTCCTGATTCTGATTGTGCAGGATCGGGTGCGCGACAGCTGGGCAACCTGGATGGTAGAGTGCCCACACCGCCCAGTGCTGTCAGCAACCTGAGGAAGCCCACCCGCTAGGATGTCGTCAACTAGGTGGGGGTGGGAGTTTGGGACGGCGTATTCGGCAAGTTCATGAAGCCAAGGTGCTTCCGTGGAGTCAAGGTGCCTGTTGACTACAAAGCCAATGCCAAAGCATGGATGACAAGTGAGATTTTCAAACCATGGTTAGTCTCATTTGACAGAGAAATGCAGCAGCAACAAAATCGACGTCCTCTTGGTGCTCGACAATTGCTCAAGTCACAAACTTCCCCCACTCAGAGCAACCAAAGTACTTTTTCTGCCTCCCAATGCCACTTCAGAGCTGCAGCCACTTGATGTTGGCATAATCCGCAACATGAATACCACTACAGACTGGCGGTGGTCTCCAAGCTGCTAGCACACATAGATGCTGGAGGAAAATCAGAGGACTTCAAGTTCAGTATGCTTGGAGCAGCCTCCGCCCTGAAAGAAAGAGTCCTGGGACAAAGTGTCTCAGTCAACAATCGCCAACAGCTTCCGGAGCGCAGGCTTTTGCACCTCTGGTGGCAAAGACACAGGTGACAGCAGCGGCTCACAAGAAACGGATCCCGCGGATATGCCCAGTGAGAAGCAGGAGCCTCTTCTTGCACGTCTGTTCGAGGAATTCAACATTTCCCCTTCCGACTACTTCAGCGTTGATGATGATGTTGTAACCTCAGGGCCGACTCCTCCAACATGCCAGCCCCTTCGACATCAAAAGCCCCAGGAACTGTCACTGAAGATGCATCAGATGGAGAGAAGACTGTGGGGAAGAGATGCCACGCATTACAAGCAAGGCTGCATTAGACTGTGTTGAGAAAATCAACGCGTACTGTTTGAGATCTGGTTGTGCTGATCATGTCCTAAAGTCCTTTCATGCGTTCACTGCTTTGCTGGAAAAGCACATGACTAACGCAAAAGACCAGACACATATTACTGACTTTTTTAGGACTGAGACTGGGGCCCCGGGGAAAGCAGACACAGATAGTAGGAGAGGCAGGGGGGATGTCACATAACAGAGAAAAGAGGGATGTCACATAACAGAGAAAAGAGGGATGTCACATAACAGAGAAAAGAGGGGATGTCACATGACAGAGCTAGCGGGACACAAAGCGGGACATAAAACATAAGAGATGAAACATAAGACATATTTTAATTTTATTTAGCACAGAAGACTGAAAAGTTTAAATAAGCTAGTCTCAGAGAGAGAGTCTCAGAGAGAGAGAGACCGTAGGAAAGTTCATCACACGTTTGAATAGGCGCAATTACATAATCCCGAGGTCTTGTGATGATGCGCAGATGACGGGTTATTTTGAAAGCTCATTTCCTTTGGAGCATTGCTAGCTAATGTTGCAATAACAATAAAAGCGTCAAAGAGAGACAGACAAAGATAAATGACCGGTGTATTGGGGGCTTACTGTGTGCAATATCGACGAGAGTAACGGCTGCACGTAGGAAAGTCCATCACACGTTTGAATAGACGCAATTACATAAAACCCGAGGCCTTGTGATGATGCGTAGATGGCGGGTTATTATTGTGAAAGCTCACTTCATTTGGGACCATTGCCAGCTAATATTGCAATAACAATGAAAGAGCCAACGAGAGACAGACAAAGATAAATGACCGGTGTATTGGGGGCTTACTGGGGGCAATATCGACGTGAGTAACGGCTGCAGGCGAGGAGGAGGATGATGATCATGATGATGATGCTGGTAGCGGAGCAAAGAGCCAACCAAAAAGTAGCATGTTCGCCGCGTTTGAAGCACAATCATCTCTAACACTTCAACTTTGCAAAGAAGCAACCAAAAAGTAGCATGTTCCCCGTGTTTTGAAGCACAATCATCTCTTTAGTTTTAAAAAGGAACGCATAACGCTATTCTCTATACATTTGTCAATAGCGGTTTCCCGTTCTTGTATGGTCGATCCCTGAAGCGATCGAAGAACGGCGGTTCGGCAACTTTCTTGTAACGTGGGCACCGCTGCGTTGATGATACGATCTTGTATCCACGAAAACATAGAGGTTCTCATTAGCAGGTGTTTAAACCATTCTGCTTCACTTTTCACATTACGGATGGTTATTGGCTCAAAATATAAAACGGTTTCCAGAAATTGTTTGTTCTTTTTCTTCTGTACGATGGGGCAGCACTCGCTTACAATATTTCATAAACGTTTTCTGCCAATCGATTAGTTCGTGCGCGCTTGGCAAGTGGTATAACCGTAACAAAACGTCGTAGTGTCTATCGGTCACTAACTTATGCACCAACATCATGACAGTGCTTTTCTTGACGTACGCATTTTCTATCAAGGCTACGGCTCTATTCCAGTTGGTGGTTTCCATCGCATAAAACATCATCCACTCCATAACGGTTATAAAGACTTGTCCACCGATTTGAATGTAGAACCAATTGTCCTGGTTAAACTCTTTCCAAAAACACGTTTCGTACGTATACCATTTCATAAAATCAACCGTGTCGATGTTGTTCACGCGACACAGGTCTATAAACAGAAACGGATCTCTGTTCGTTAAAACCCGCCTCAACAATAAATATTTGACGTATCTATTTAGCCGGCGAACGTGCCTTGGGTAGTCAAAATCAATTCCTGTATTGAGGGCCGAACAAACCATACGATATCTTCATGAGTCATTCGCTTAATCGCCTTTTCCCATAGGTCTGCATCAACGTTTTCGTACACAGGTTAATCTTACTAACGTCTATTACAATTACAGGAGTTTCTTTGTCTACAAGCCTTTTGCAAAACTCTGTGACAGTATACATCGTTATTTTTTGGGGGGGTTAACGTTTAGTTCAATCGGAAATTTCAGTAGTCTTGCAGGCGTCGGTACCCGCGCACACGTGCTCAGCTTCGGCGGGTATATTGGACCCAACGCGTACCCGTTCTTTCCAGGATTGGGTCGGATGCTCTGTTCTCCGTAAGCTTTCTGAACAAACAGAATTATGTGTGTTTTAAAAAGGGATGTGGGTGTATCTGTATGTGTATGTGTGTGTAAGAGGCAATAAAGATACATAAAGTCGACGCGCAAGAAGGAGCAGTTGCGGTTAGCATCACAATAGTTGTTCCTGTAAATAACTAAATAACTAGCTATTTTATCGTATTAGTGGAAGAAGGAACATAAGAATCAACTTACCTCTGGAGAAAAAAGGCAAAGACACCACAGGCAAACACAGAAAGCACTCACTGAAGTATGTTGAAATGCTAACGACTAACTACACGCCGCCAGTGTATATATAGTAGTCTATGTGGTACTTTTTCCCTTCCCCATTGTTTATTTATAGTAGCAACAATGAGACAGCCGCTTAAGTACACAACTTTCGTTCCTGTAATTTTCCCTTCCCTAGTTTGTATTCCCTTCCCCGACTAAACAAAAAGACAGAGAGAATGGGGCAAGAGGATTACCAGATTTGCCATCTGTATGTATTTTATTGCCTGTAACTACGTGGTCAAAGTAAGAATATTTTTTATAACCGACTCACTATGAGTTCTATGAGGTCTGTGGCCGAAGATTACATTTGTATATTATTTGAAAAAAAAGGGATTTCTGGGCCAAAGAAAGACTACGTTACATGCAGTGAAGTTCAAACCGCCATGAGACGTCTTTGTGACAACATAGAACGCAAATACTTTGAAACAACAAATTGATTTTGAGTGAAACAACATTTCAGAGTTTCCAGTGTGTGGCAGACGAGCTTTTTCGGGGTGGTTTGAACTGGGGGAGGGTTGGGAATGTACTTTTACTACGCAGGACAGTTTGCTTTACATGCTTTCCTAAAGTCTCCCGAATACAGGATTGTGTATTCTGTCATTGACTGAGAGAGAGAGAGAGAGAGAGAGAGAGAGAGAGAGAGAGAGAGAGAGAGATCTGCGTAGTTGGTGCATCGCACTTGATGATTCGTGCGTGCGGAAAACCCCACTTAAACGGGAACCAATCGCCGTTGCGCAATTTTTGTATTCCGTATTCCCTGATTATCCACAACCATTCTCTGCATAAGCCCTTGTCTTCGGCTTGATTGTAGAATAGATATAAATTTAACTGCACAGCCTCCGGACTTTCCCCTCGGCATTGCCCCCGCTAGGCTTTCACTTTCCCTAAGGCGTTTCTTCAATGTCTCCAGTGAAGGTACACCCTGAAGAGTTTCTCCGATCGCTCCCCTGGTCTCCTGTTGCTTTGAGAGTGCAAACAAAACCCATTACTAAAGGGCGCGCGGACCATTGGAAAACATTTATAGAGATATTCAAACTAATCTCAACAGCCTTTCACATTTTGGAATACCTTCAGAAACGGTGAGTGGTGTTTTATTACATTTGGGTTTGTTTGAAAACTCAGAGTTAGCCGGAATTGTTTTTCCACAAAAAATTCGAAAAGAGTACCCTCACTGTCAGAAATTTTTTCAAATACTGTCACTGTAGAAAGTTCAGTGAAAGAGAGAAAAAACGGACTTGGCTACCAAGTTCTAGCAGTCAGTAAACTTCTTCTTTCAATTTTCTGCCGGTTACTGTCTGAGCTAGAAGAAGTTCAAGAGGAAAAAGGCCTCGCAGAGTTAAAAGACGGGTTTAGACGTATTTTCTTTGGACTTCCGGAAGACTTTGATATCTTTACGGAAAAGGACAAAGAAAGGTCAAAACAGCACCGGAAGAAAAGGCGCGGTGTTTTAAGATTGAAATTAGCTCAGAAAGTGGGCCAAGCAGTTTGGTTGGTGAGGCTTGGCACAAATACATCTGGCCAAAAAGTAGTGACCGTGGTGGCTTTAATAGAATAGGTAAGTGGATATATCCACCCGGTTTTCAAAGTTTTAATTTTTAAACTTTTCAAATGCAACAACGGATGATGTAAACGCATACGTCAGCCGTTGTTGCCATTGGCCAATTAACGCAGAAAAAGATCTAAAACACAGGAGGAGGAACAGGAGGAGGAGAAGGAGGAGGAAGGAGGAGGGAACAGGAGGAGGAGCAGGAGGACGAGGAAGAGCAGGAGGAGGAAGTTGCTAGGGTCCCCTCCATGGAGGCAGGAAGCGCCTCTACAGGATATGACCCTATTTCTCCTTATAGAAGACAACAAGATGATAACGAGGAATTGAGGCCCTTTTTCGTGCATTAGAAGACCCCATATCAAGCGCCCCAGACCAAGACACCTTTGCCCCACCTGCAGCAGCTCAGTATCCTTCCTCCTCCCCCCCCCCTGTTACGGCCCTGGACCCCACAGCAATTTCCCCCCCCCGCAGCGGCCCAGGACCCCACAGTAATTCTCCTCCCCCCCAGTACCCCCACAGTAATTGCCCCCCCCGTAGTTGCCCCCCGGACCCCATAGCAACCGTCCCCCTTACAGCGGCCCAGGGTCACTCCTCATGGGAGCGGGTCCGCTCCCATGAGGAGTGACCCTGGGCCGTCGTCCGCAAAATGGCCGCGGTACCTCTCCGCGCTAGCAGGACCGGCGTCCCCCGAACCCATCGCTCCTCCCCTACGGGCTGAACCCCCCCCTATCAGCAACCCAAGGAGCATGTATGGGCGCATGAGCCAGCCCTGATGCAGCCCCAGCACCAGGCCGCTTCCTATGCTCCCTCCCTCCTGCACCCATCAGTCAGCCCGATACAGCCCCAGCACCCGGCCACCTCCCATGCCCTCCCTGTATCCTCCCTTCCCGGCCCAACAGCCAGCCGCGGCCCCGACCCATCATCAGTGGCCCCGATGCATGTCAGCCACCCGGCCGCCTCCCATGCCCTCCCTGTATCCACCCCCCCGGCCCCCCAGCACCCGCGGCCCCGACCCATCATCAGTCAGCCCCGATGCAGCCCCAGCACCCGGCCGCCTCCCATGCCCCCCCTATCCTCCTCCCCCGGCCCAACAGCCAGCCGCGGCCCCGACCCATCATCAGTCGGCCCCGATGCAGCCCCAGCACCCGGCCGCCTCCCATGCCCTCCCTGTATCCTCCTTCCCGGCCCAACAGCCAGCCGCGGCCCCGACCCATCATCAGTCAGCCCCGATGCAGCCCCAGCCCCCGGCACCCGGCATGCCCTCCCATGCTCCCTCCCGCACCCTCCCTCCCGACCCAACAAGCCCCGTCCCCGATGCAATGTATTTCAAACCTTTTTCCCCCCGCAGAACGGGACAAATTTAATTTCAAACCTTTTTAGCGGCAAACGGGACAAATTTAAATTAGAATAACTAGCCGACCAGGAAACGAAAATAAAAGCTTTATTAAGGGTTTATGAAGCCACTAGAACTAGGTTTTCTTTTCAAAATAAAGGCACACATAGAGGGTGTGTGTGAGAGAGAGAGGTGTATGCATGTAAGAGATGTATTCTGCGTGAGCGTGTGTGTATGCGCGCGTATGTGTGAGTGTCTGTACGGATACATGATGCCCTGTATGTATTGAGAGAGAGAGGGGGGGGGGGAGAGATGTATGCGCGAGCGAGAGAGAGAGAGAGGTATGATGTATGAGAAAAAAAAAAGATGAGTGTGAGAGAGAGGGAGATGTATGCGAAAAAAAAGAGAGAGAGATGCGAGAGAGAGCCCATAAAGTGAAGCTCACCCCCTACTTTGGAGAGAAACGAGAAAACGCCCACCCACCATCCCCACTTAAATAATGGTGCGCATCACAAAGACAAAGAAAGCAGAGAAGAGGGCTTTTACAGTCGTACTCTGTACCGCTGCTGATGGCAGCAGAACGGCACTGGACGTAACCCTGCCTGCTGGTTGCGCAACCCTCGCCTAACCCATCGACATCAGCATCGTCAAGCCTTTCAAGGTAAATGAGACTTTAAGTTTAATGTGTGTGTGCAGGAAAGTATGCGAGTACGATTCTGTGTCTGCATGGGCGTGTGTGTATGTGTCATCTTTTGGAGTTGTACAGTTGAATGACAATTATTGCTCCATAATTCTCTGTAACATTCAATAGAATATCTGATGACGGTTCCTGATTCCGATTGTGCAGGCAACGTGGATGGCAGAGTGCCCAGACCGCCAGGATTGTGTCTGCATGGGCGTGTGTGTGGTCATCTTTTTGGAGTTGTATAGTAGAATGACAATTATTGCTCATAATTCTCTGTAACATAATTCAATAGAATATCTGACGGCGGTTCCTGATTCTGATTGTGCAGGATCGGGTGCGCGACAGCTGGGCAACCTGGATGGTAGAGTGCCCACACCGCCCAGTGCTGTCAGCAACCTGAGGAAGCCCACCCGCTAGGATGTCGTCAACTAGGTGGGGGTGGGAGTTTGGGACGGCGTATTCCAGCCCGCCGTGTCACTCTCACTCTCCACCTATCCCCCCCCCCCCCCCCCCCCCCGGTGAAAAACGGCGCGTCTTTAAGAACAACTATGAGATCTTCAGAGCGGAGAGATTCAACACGGCCTTCTCTCAGTTGAGGCGGCTGCTTCCCACCCACCCCCCGGACAAGATCCAGATCATTCGCCTGGCCATCCGCTACATCAAGCTTCTGAACGCGGTGCTGGACTTCTAGCGTAACGAGTCTTCTAACCTAACCCTAAGCCTAAGCCTAACCCTAACCCTCAAGAAAAGTTGGACCACGACAGCCAGGTGGCAGCTAAACGTTTTGTTACTTCGTGAGCAGTCATTTCGTGCATTGCTGTATAATGTCTATGACTAACGGAAGCAACAGCTGTGGCACCATGTGAGCGATGAGCACGCTGTCATTCCCTATGTTTTCAGGAGACAGCCTGTCACGACGTATCACTATCAGCCTCTGAACCCAAAACAGCCAATTGAAAGATTTTGAACAATGTGTCTCGTACATCCTGTTTTGCCATATTGACTCGCAGATCGTATTTCGATGCCAAACACTTTTGTGTATATAAGTATAATGCAGTCTCGGGCGTTGTGATCAGTTCATTTGTGCGTATCCTTGATTTTGAATGTGGAGGACTTGTGTTAGTGGGATCTTCACTTTGTTCAAGAATTAGTCGGAAGAAAAGGCTATCAGACTGGATGAAGTTGTCATTTTATCTATCATTGGAACTCTCAAAACTGTCGTTTACCTGAAGAGGGAGAGAGAGGCGTGTGTGAGAGAGTGGGGGGCGAGAGGCGTGTGTGTGTCAGAGCGAGAGAAACGAGGGAGAGCGGGGAAAGAGAGTGCGTGCATAACTGAGAGAGAGAGAGATGTCTTAATGCCATTGATAAATATTGATTATGTACGCCGATGTCTTGAAAATGTACAGATATATGATGCTGTTGTACAGAGAGAGAGAGAGAGAGAGAGAGAGAGATGAGGAGAGAAAGTGAGAGAGAGAGCAAGGAGAGATTGAGAGAGAGAGAGAGAATGAGAGTGAGTGAGTGAGAGTGAGTGTGTGTGTGAGAGAGAGAGTGAGTGAGTATCTGTCTGTGTGTGTGTGTGTGTGTGTGTGGAGAGAGAGAGAGAGAGAGAGAGAGAGAGAGACAGAGAGGCGAAACAGGGGCGAAAGAAATATGTACAGATGTATATTGTACAAAACAGAGCGAGCGAGAGAGGATGGAAAAGAGAGAGAGCGGGAGAGAGAGAACGTGAGAGAGAGACGTGAGAATGTATATACTTGGCGCAATATTACTTGGCGCATATAAAACATTAAAACAAATTTTTACAAATCGCCTCGGGTGTGATATGTGCATGCGCGGTGAAGGTTGCCTATTGTGTCAATGCGATTCTGTCTCTCTCCCTCTCTCTCCACCACTCTCATTTCTCTCTGTCTCTCTCCACCATTCTGTCTCTCTCTCCCTCTCTCTTCTCTTTCACATACACGAACAATTCTCTTACTTTTACTCTCTGTCACTCTCTCTCTCTCTTCTCTCTCTCTTTCACATACACGAACAATTCTCTTACTTTTACTCTCTTTGACACTCTTACTCTTTCACATACACAAACACATTACACTAGTTTACAGGTCATTTATTCTTTCTCTCTCTTACTCAAGACAATCACTCTCTCTTTCTCTCTCTTACTCAAGACTGTCTCTCTCTCTCTCTCTCTCTCTCTCTCTCTCTCTCTCTCTCTCTCACACAAGTCTCTATATAAACATATAACATCCTTGTTACTCTCACATATCATACGGATCGCTATCTCGCTTCTCTCTCTGTCTGTCTTTCCATTTCATACACACAGACCCACAGGCAAGCAACATTAACCCTCTTGCAAGGGGCAGTCTATCTCACCTTGTAAACAGCAGTCCTTTGATTATTACAAAGTGTCTCACATACAGCAGGAAGCTAAGCGTCATGGTAAACGTAAAACACAATCAATAACACACAAGTCGTTATAACACAGTCGTTATAACCCAGTTATAACGGCATTATTGGCTGCTTGTGGGCTTGGGACGAGCAGGGCGACGAGTGTGTTCTTTTTACCCTACGCAAAGCCGCCCTGTTCAAGGTATATATGTTCTGTACAATTCGTTGCACAACTCCTTCGGGTAACTCCGAGAACGAGCTTGAATTAGGTTGGTTGAAGTGATGTAGATTGAACACCCCGGATCCTTTGGGCGCATCCGGTCCCATATATCTGTCTCTCGTGGCCATGGCAGCGGCATCGTTTAGCAAGCTACCTTGAACCATGCGGTTCAAGATAGCATTTACTTCATTAAACCGGGTAAAATGTCAGGCATGGATTTATGAAAGAAACTCTTTTGCACTAATACGCTTGGAAATCTCCTGCGCCTCTCGCAGAACAGCGGCGTTATCCATTCCCGAGAGATCTTCGAAGGACATGGCAATTTCGTGGCTCAGCCGATCAAACTCCTCCTTCACCAACGCGGAGCGAATGTCGGCGCGTAGGTCAAGCTCCTCTTTAGCCGCATTGCGGGCCGTCTCCAAAAAAGCCCATCTGCTGACATTTTGCTAGTTCTAGGCGACTGAGGAGGAAGTTTTTAAAAAACGTCAGCGATGCCTGGGTTTTGGTTTTTTTTTGGAGTTGTAAGTCAAGATTTTTTTTTCCTCCTCCTCTAGCAAGTTGCGCATCACGCTGGCCGTACTCTGCGCTTTAATGATGTGACAGGCAGCGTCCGGCATACTGGACACGGGTCGACCGCTTCGCCCATAATGCGTCGGCAACAACTATAACACATAAACATGGTTGCAGGGATCCATGGTCTGGGGGGTAAGGGGACCGTCGTCGTAGACGTTATAACATATGTTGCAGATACTGTTTTTGCATCTGGGGTAAACAGAGGGGACAAAAACTAAAGACTTCTCTTCGCATTTCGCCTGCATCCTCGTAATAACGACCTCACTGTCTAATCCATCGGGAGGGTCGATGTTGTCCCCAGATGTGATAGGCCATAGCGACGCGCTGGGATACTGCTTCCAAACTCCTGGGGGCTTGCAGAGCCGGGTCCTAGTTCCAAAATTATAGTATCCCCGTCTTCGTCGTCTGTCACACGTAGTGGGCGACGGTGGGGACGTAGTTAGACATGGTTGTCTCCCTTGGTCCAACAAGAGAAATGTGCTTAACATACAAGAAACTGGAAAATTTATAAGGTTTTTCTATTTCTCACGCTATTCTGAATTTATTCTTCCCCCTTCCGTCTTGTTTGTTTTCCATCTTGTTTATTCCCCCTCCCCCTCTGTAAGTCAATAAAGCTTCTGGTTTGAAACGTGGGCGAGTTGCTTAGTCCAGAAGTTCTTTAAAAAAAATCAGGAAAAAGGCAAAAAACTTTGCATAAAAACGTTGATGTGCCAAA
>JADBJO010030561.1:0-17753 GCA_016801955.1 Conus betulinus | reverse complement strand
TCTATGTTCACCTCTTAGATCTTCTTCACTATATTTTAGTGTATCCTTGTTTACGCCATCGTTCTTCTTAAGGCTGCTTTTGTCTCTTTCTTTCGTCTTTGGGTCCTGTCTTCATTTGTTTCTGGTTTTTCTTATTTTCTGTTTTGGGTTTTTTCGTTTTCTCTCTCTTCTGTCTTAATTCCTCCTTTCCTGTCGTTGTTACTTTCTATTCCTTTTTTCCCCCCTTTGTTCTGGCTTTGTTCTTTCCTTTCCCTTCTTCGTCTTTTCTTTTCTTTCTTTAAGTTTATGTTGTCGTTGTTGCTGTTTTCTTTCTTCCAGTAGAAAGCATCACTTCATTTCATGTTTGATGTGCATCAGCCCTCATTGAAGATGTCTGTGTGGTTTAGTGTTTACTGGCCAGATATTTACAGTACCACCTGCTGAACTCTCCCTCCCCACCCTCCTCCTCCACCTCCTCACCTCCTCCTCTTCTCTCTCTCTCTCTCTCTCTCTCTCTCTCTCTCTCTATCTCTCTCTCTCTGTCTCTGGTTCTGTCTCTGTTTCTGTCTCTGCCCCGTCTGTCTGTCTGCCCTCTGCTCTCTCCTCTCTCTCTCTGTCTCTCTGTCTCTCTCTCATTTTCCCTTTTAGTCTCTCTCTTCTCTCTCTCTGGCTCTGTCTCTGTTTCTCTCACTCTGTTTCTCTTCATTTCTTCTCTCTCTCTCTCTCTCTCTCTCTCTCCTCTCTCTCTCGTTCAAGTCTTTACTAAACCAAGAATATTTTAGAAGTTGGGAAGGGGCGTGGTTTTACTTTTCCTTTGAGAACAGGTGAACTTTGAATGCACCAGAATAATTACAAGACTTCTTTTGAAACATGCATTTTTTTTTTTTTTTTTTGAAGATCTGTCCTCTTTTGAATTCCCTTTTGGATTTAGATCGTAAAGAGATTTCCACTGGTCAGCTTGGCTATGAAGCCTTCAAGATGAGACTGTCCCGCTCGAGCACTCTGTGTCATAGTGACTCGGCAGCAGTCGCTGGCAAAGAGGTCGCCTTGCACTGTCCACTGATCGAAAAACCTGTGTAGATGGACTGCACAGCGGTAGATCTACAGCGCACGAGTGTGGTGTCAACACAGCAAGGAAGGCCATAAGTGTTGCACTTCAGCTGAATCTCGGAGATGAGACCCTCCGGGAGAACCCATTTTTAGCTTAAGTCGTTTTTATGCAACTGCCATTTTGCGCCGAATATGAGAAGATAAGTGGTTTCTAGTTCGTTTTCTCTGTCCTAAATGTTGTTTGTTTTTTGCCTGAAGAAGACCCAAGAGGTCGAAATGCATTGTTTCGTCATATAATCTGTTTGTCTATCTCCTTAGCGGTAACTAACCCCCTTTTCTGTCTACATTTTGCTTCAATTTCCGCCCTCAGTCACTTTGTTTTGAACGTCCTTTAGCTGAAGTGTGGTCTGTGGCCCGGAGAGCGGAGAGTGCATTGACACTGCCCAACAGAAAGAACAGACGATGAAGTGACCCTTGAAGGTCGACCCAGTCTTTAGTAGCTGTGCAGAAAGAGAGTAAGCAGCGACCAGACGTCCATTCCTGTGTGCAAGCTAAGTCTTGAAGCTACTGCGAGTCTATGAATCAGTCAGTTTAACAAGGCTGAGGATGATAAAATCGCACAAGACCGGAGTTTGTTAAACAACTTCTTTAATAATGAAGAAGTAATCTTTGAGCGAAATTCAATCTCCTCGTCCCATTGAAGGAAAACCATTGGTAGAAACCTGGGCTTCTGCACACAACGGATAGAACTGGGGAGCACCCTGGTGAACTGTTCTTCAAGGGATGCTTAATGACTCCCCACAGCGTTAAGCGAGAAGGAGAAGAAGGAGAAGGAGAAAGAAGAAAGACGAAAAGGAAGAAGAGACGAAAAAGAAGGAGAAGAGAGAAGAAGGAGAGAAGAAGAGAAGAAAGAAGAAGAAGACGGAGAAAGACAGAAGAAGGAGAGAGAGAAAGAGAAAAAACGAAGAAGGAGAAGAAAGAGAAGAAGGGAGACAAGGAAGAAGAAAGAAGGAGAAGGAAGAAAGGAAGAAGGAGAAGACAGGAAGAAGAAAAAAAGAGAGAAAGAAGGAAAGGAGGAAGAAGGATGTAGAGAAGAAGAAGAAGAAGAGAGAGGAGAAGGAAGAAAAGAGGAAAAAAAAGGAAAAGGAAGAAGGAAAAGAAAAGAAAGAAGAAGGAGGAAGAAAAGAAGAAAGAGAAAGAGAGAAGAGGAGGAAGAAGGAAAACGAAGAAGAAAAGAAGAAGAAGAGAAGATAGAGTAAAAAAGACAGAAAGAAGGAAGAAAAGAAAGAGAAGAAGAAGGAGGAGGAGAAAAAGAAGAAGAAGGAGAAGAAAGAAGAAAGAGAAGAAGAAGGAGGAAAAGAGGAAGGAAGAAAGAAGGAAGAAAAGAAGAAGAGGAGAAGGAGAAGGAGAAGGAGAGAAGAAGAAGAAAAAGAAGGAGACGGAGAGAAGAAGAAGAAGAAGGAAGAAGAAGAAGAAGAAGAGGTAGAGGAGAAGAAGAAGAAGAAGAAGAAGAAGAAGAAAGTGCATTCCAGAACGCGAGTCTTCCGACCCAAACATCCTGAACATTTATGCATGGGCTTCAGAAAGTGCGAGAGATACTGAATCAAAAAACACCTCTTCACATATACCAAGTTTTCGGTCTGTTTTAAATTAGATGGACGGTCCGTATTGTCATACGGATCTGCCAGGACCAAGTCCCCTGAAAAAGCTTGACTATGCCCACTCTCAAAGACTCTGGCACCGTCTAGTTGGGTGGTCCGAAACCACTTTGTTATGGTTCTCTGATTGCCTGAGATGAAAAAATCCTCGCTGATAAATTTCAAAAAAAACATTCTACACAAATCAGGAAAATTCTGGACCAGAAATTCAAAGACAGCCATCTTTCAACTGTCATCCGTTTGAGAACGACATAAAGCCTCAGAAGAAGCAGACTAGACATCGGCCAAAGTTCCAAAAAAAAAAAAAAAAAAAAAAAGAGCGGGTGCGCACACAAAAACTAGCACCTTTGTTACCCACATATTTAGCAAAGACAGCGAATGGCACACAGCAGTGCCTGAGAATGGACGAGTGGCGAGCCCAATACTGGCTGTTAAGTAAGGAAGCAGGAGCAAACAGTAACTGCATTATTGCCGCTCTCGTCTCTGTCAGCGGCGTATGCCTGCAAGCTGCTTCAAGTAAATGTCCTGGCAAGAAACATCATACGCCACATAAGCACCCCCTCATCCTGACTGATGCCAGCATGGCTTTTAGAGCGGAAAAAGGAAGCATGAAATGAAAGCTCCAAGTAACCAAGAGAGCTTATTTTCAGCTTAGCGAAATGTCCTAAAACCCGGTAGTCGTCTAACTAATACCTGAAACACACAACTGATTCTTACTCATAGACCAGCGAGCAGTTCAACCTGGGGGATGGATTTTCCAAGGCCTTTTTGACCGTCTTCCACTTCAGCGCCTCTTCGGGAGGAAAACGCCATGTCACAGGCATTGTGAACCTCCCTCAGATGGATGAGACCTTCTCTGCGAGTCGATAGAACACAGAGAACGTGACGTAGACCGGATGGTAGATGGGGAGAGAGTGAGTGATCACAACAAGTGCCCGATCTGAATTGCGTTCCCACAGGATGCAGTTCCGGGACCAGCGTCTCTTCCTTCTTTTGATCAGCGATTACCAGAACCACATCGTATACCCCCCCCCCCCGACCTAGTGATCAACAAACACAGCATGGAATTCCCCCACTGTCAGTTTTAAATCTACCAGAACCACATCGTCTACAGAGTGAGGATCAACAACACAGCATGGAATCCCCACTGTCAGTTAAATCTACCAGAAACCGCATTCGTATACAGGAGTGATCAAACAACGCAACATGGAATCCCCACATTGTCAGTCAAATCTACGGAGATGGGTCCATCGAAAAGAAGAGCAAGAGCTGCAGGCTGCACGTACGGGACGATGTCATCCAGATATAATAGCAGCGTGAAGCCTTGGTACAAACACTGTAGTGGAATACACTGGATAAAGAATATGAAAAAAAAGACAACTGATCATGTTGCTTTACTTCATCATTACCTAGCCGACATCCGGTTACTACGAAGTATATTACTCTCAACTCACTAAAACTCGCCCATGTCATGCGTTACATACTTTTCATATCTCAACAAGAACAAACTCCGTTTTCACATTCCGCACTTGCGGACGTGTCCTATTAACCTGGAACACTTTCTACCTCTTTCTGTGGTCAAGGCTCTAGCTTGGCGCCCTTCAAGAGGAGAGCTCTCTTTGTCTCCCCCCCACCCCCACCCCATAGGGTCCTTGCTTAAGTAGAATTTGCTTAAGCTAACATTTGTACTGCTCGGGGCCTCTACGGTTGCTGGATTGCTCCCTATGGAATTCTGAAAAAGCAAAAAAATAAAGTTCTTACTCGTGTAGTTGTTTCATTTGGTGATATGGTAGACCTAAATTCAGTCCCACACTGTTTCATTCATTCTTCGCTCATATCATTTCTGTTTACTTCACCCGTCTTTTTTGTTTTGTTTGTTTGTTTTCCTTTTTCTTTCCTTTTTTTCTGCACAATGAATGGCTGGGCGTACGAAGGTCACAGATGACCATGCCTCATTATGAACGTTATTTAAAAATGGAAGAAGAAAAAGAAACCTGCATCCTCTCCTTTCGTCAGGGCGACGGTGCGGATGTTTGGCACTGAGGTAATGGACTGATTCTGTTCCACACCGTTCGCCGGGGACATGTGAAATATCTGTGTGTTTATCGATGCTGTCTTTAAAAGAATCACCAGCTCACTGACCTGTAAAGATATTTTCACAAGTCCTATGCCGATAAAAAATGGACAGAAACATTCTGCATTGACTCCTTAACGATCGGAACTAGTCGTTAGCTTCAGTCGGTTTTTTTCGCCCACCCCTCTCAAGATATGCACCTTGAAACAATGTCGTCTACATTCCTAAAATGATGACAACAATGGTTTTGGCTCTTGATAAGTTTTCGCAAATGGTCATCGGCAAACAACGTTTTTTGAAAGTGTTCTCCTCTGAAGGTCATTTACTGTTCCAACACAGAGCGTCCTGTGCTCTTGGACCAGTCAGGGACTGTGTGTCCCTTTCTAGTGGTGACAGTATTGGTTGTGCTTTGATCCGGGTTCAAACTGTTTTTCCGAGGTGGTACGAGATTGGTTGCTTGCTAGCCCAAAAATGACAGTATCCAAGAAAATAAAAATAGCAGCAACACCGCTGGCAGCAAAAGTTTTGCAGCCAGCAGCAGCAGCAGCAGCAGCAAGCAACGCACGAACAACAACAACAACAACGTACATATATTTTCTTTTTGGATCTAAGATAAAAAGTCCAAAGATAGGTCAAAGACCTCTGACAACAGAAACTAAAAACAACTCATGTAAATCTGTCGAGAACTCAACAACAAAAGGATTTTCGTCAGTCCGTTTCTGTAGCCCCTCGCTGTAAAACTATTGTGCAGGGCTATGTTCGGGTCATAGTTTTCACACGGGTAAAGAACAAAAAAGGGTCAAAGGCTGATAGGCTGATGGACGATAAGCGGTTTGTCGTGATTGGGGTACAGCATGGCAGAAGACAACCCACCCCACTCCTTCGCCGGCCTTTAACCTTACCTGAACTGAATCAGGTGCACTACTGGTTGGAAAGGAGAGAGAGGGGGGGAGAGGAGAGGAAGAGAGAGAGAGAGAGAGGAGGAGAGGGGAGAGCGAGGAGAGGAGAGAGAGAGAGGGAGAGACAGAAAGCGGGAGAGAGAGAGGAGAGAGAGAGAGAGAGAGAAGAGAGAGAGAGGGAGCGAGAAGAGAGTGAGAGCGAGAGAGGAGTGAGGGAGAGAGAGAGAGAGAGAGAGGAAAGACAAGAATGAGAGAGAAAAAAATGAGAGAGAGACAGACAATGACAATGACAATGACATTTTATTTTCAATAGGGCCACGCCCCCTTAGAAAGGGTGTGTGTTTACAGAAAACAAGAGCTTCAAAGTTTCGGCAGAAAGAAACAAGGACATAAATACCAACTATAGATTTCATTATCTTACTTACTTAAAACAATTTAGGAAATTGCAAACTCTCTTGCTTTTAAAAGCTTTGTACAGGTAAATGCAGAGGTTTTTCCACAGTTTTTGCATTAACGGAGGATAACAATAGATTTAGATGAAAAGCATTTGCTATTCTGCAATATTATGGAGCGCGTCAATTCTTTTTTAAATGTATCGTATAATGGCCGGCATAAGACAAAATGAACTTCGTTTCTTCGGTATCCTTACAAAATGGACACAATAGATCATTAGGTGTAGGATTCCTGGGATCTATAGTAAATGAACAGCAAGGTCAGAGAGAGAGAGAGAGAGAGAGAGTGAGGAGAGAGACGAGAGAGGAGACGAGAGAGAGAGAGAGAGGGAGAAAGAGGAAAAGCGAAAGAGAGACAGAGTGGAGGAGAGAGAGAGAGAGAGAGAGAGAGGGAGAGAGAGAGAGAGAGAGAGAGACAGCCAGACAGCCAGACAGACAGAGAGAGACAGACCAGAGAGACAGAGACAGACAGAGACAGAAACAGAGAGACAGACAGAAACAAAGAGATTCTTCCAGCTGCTAAAAATCCCATCCAACAAGTGGTACATGCCGATGACCATCAACTCCGTCAGTAAACGCTCTGTCCAGTGCCTGCACGTTCGGACACACGTCTCTAACGCTTGAAAGATGAGGAGGCTGTGAGGTGCATCCAGACTGCATGACGAATGGCACCTCGCTGCTTGATGGGACTGTCTATGGAACGCTTTTGTTTTGATTCTGTCAAGGCCTCGTTTCTGGAGTTCTATCTCACCTTTACTTCCCTGTGTCATTCTTCATCCCCTCAGTATCTGTTAACTTGATCTGACTTACGTGAGCCATGTCTTCACCAGTCGTGTTAGACTTGATTGGGTTTTAAATTTCAGTGTTGGTATTTTAATTTGTAATTGGTTTTGTTTGTTTTGTTTTCACTTTTGTCTTTTTTGTTTTTGTTTGGTTGTTGTATACAGACCTCGTGTGGCCATTGTCGCTGGCTAGGCGATACACCATTCATTATTTTCTTTTCGTTCCTGACTTCGTCTTCTCTCTTGCATTTTTTGTGTTCGTTTTCTTTCTTTCGGTTATTATTCCTTCAATATTTTTTTTTCTCTCTTTATTTCCTTTTTTTGGTAATCCTGTGATTTCTTTCGTTCACTTTTACTTCGTTTTAATAGTTAATTTCCAACTGTCTTTCTTCTATATTTTCTTTTTTACTCGTCGCGTTTTTTCCCTACCACATATTCTCTTTCCTTTCTATTCTCCCTCTTTTTTTCTTCCTTTTTTTTACTCTCTCACGTCCTTTTCTTATTTTTGTCTTTACTTTCTTTTTCCAGGCTACGTTCTGGTGATATTATATATATATATATATATATATATATATATATATAGATATATATATATATATATATGTGTATATATGTGTGGTGTTTGTTGGGTTCTTTTTTTGGGATATCTTTCTTCTGTACTTTTCTGTCCTTATATTCTTCCTTTGTTCCTTACTTTCTTTTAAAAACTTTCCTTTGTTTTCTTCCCTTTCTTAATTCCTCGTTTATTCTTCTGTGTTGTTCCCTTGCCTTACATGATCTGTGTGTTTTCTTTCTTTCGTCCTTTGTTACTTGTTACTCTTAGCTTTCATTCTTTCCTGCTTTTCATTTCTTTCTTTCCCTTTTTGTCTCCATTAAAATTCTCCGGTTCTGACTTTCATTCCTCTTCTTCCTTCCTTCCTTGCTTCTTGGATTGTTGATGTTTTGAGGCTTTTGTTAATGTTGTTGTTGTTGTTTGGTCTTGCCCCCGTTCATTTTAGCTAATCTGGTCTGAAACCAGCGTCGTCTTGGTCCTTTTATGTTTGTTTTCTGTTCCTTGCTCTAATCCTGTTTCTCCTCTCTCTCTCCACTCTCTCTCTCTTCTTCCTCTCTCTCTCTCATCTCTCTCTCTCTGGCTCATCTGTCTGTCTGTCTGTTTGTCTGTCTCTTCATCTCTAATTGTTGCTCTCTAATCAATCCAAGAAGCGTTTAGCAGCAATATGTTTCAAGATCCTCCTCTCTCTCTCTCTTCTCATCCACTCTGCGGGCTTCTCTCTCGGGTCGTGGGGGTCTCTGGCGTCCGTCGGCTCTCTCTCTCATCTCTCTATTTTATGGCTGCGTATCCGATTAGTTTCCTTTGATTATGATTCTTCCTCTGCGCAGTGTAGCCCAACAGGTCAGAAGATTAAAAAAACGATGGGGAGGATTTATGATGCATCAATCTCTCTCTCCTCTTCACTCTCCTCTCTCCGCCTCTCTTCTCTCCCTCTCCTCTCTCTCCTCTGGGAGTGCACAGCAGACTCCCCAGAATGGGAAATACGTCACCAGAAGATATTATCAGCAAGAGTGGCAAATGAGACCACAGACATAGTATTCTCACTCTCAGTCAACCAAGCAGATGATCATGATCGAGCTCACGGTTTGCCATATGAGAACAGAATGGAGGCAGCTCAGATCTACAAGACTGAAAAGTATGCTGATCTGGCAAACAGCCTGAGGAGAGAAGGCTATTCAGGTCAAAGTCCTCACTGCAGAAATTTGGAGCTAGGGGGTTTGTGGGAACGTCTGCATACAGCTCATGAAAACAGCTCTCAGTTGCAGGGAGGGAAAAAAACAAAGCCCTGAAAGCAATGGCAAGAAGCGGCAGAGAGGGGCAGAGAGGTGTTCAAGTTGGACTCTGGTCAAGGAGGAACAAAAGTGAACTTCATAAGGCTAACTTTCCTACAAATATCAGGTGTGTCCTCAGTGGCTCAGTGGTTAGTGTGCGAGTCATTAAGTGGAAATGAGCATGTCCAGAAGGGCATGGGTCGATCCCAGTCATGGCTCATCCAAGATGGGGGGGAAAAAAAAAAAGGGGGGGGGGGGGGCAGCAGAGGGACATCCGGGTCATGAAACCGGGTGTGGACCAACCCCCCTAGAGTGTCAGGAGATAAGGGCCGCGAACACAATCGCTTGAAGGGGGACTTTCTCGATGAGGACCCTCTTGCTGCCACGCTCTCCACGAGTTTGCTCTCTATATATGTATGTAAATATAGATATTAATTATCAAAATAACTTCTTCAAACAATTTAATTGAAAATTCATCTATGGAACGATTACAATGACATCAGAAATAAAACGAATAACAGCTGCTCAAAAACAACTTCATGGGCTTAATTGATGAACACCTTCATTTCAGAAATCAGAACAGTCAAATCAAATGACAATCAATGTCAATACTCAGTATGGCCGCCATTAGCGCGGATACAAGCTAGACATCTCTGTCTCATAGAGTCCACAAGCCTCCTGAGAGTCAGCTGGGGGATGTTGTTCCACTCCTGCTGCAAGAAGTCGAAGAGCTGGCCCAGGTTCACTGCTGGGAGGGTGGTTCTCGTGAAAGCAGGCGCCCCAGGACGTCCCAGGCGTGCTCGATCGGGTTAAGGTCGGCGAGAGGACGCTGGCCAGTCGAGGCGGTTGACCTGCTGCTCCTCCAAGAAGACGTTTACCACCCTGGCACGGTGGGGACGGGCGTTGTCGTCCTGGAGGATGGCGTCAGGGCCCAGGGCTTGCAGGGCAGGCAGGACCAGAGGCTGAAGAATGTTGTCCCTGTACCCCCCACACCAGTTAGGTTGCCTTCAACTCGGTACAGGGGGGTTCTGAAGTTCCTTCCTATGCCACCCCACCACCATGATAGACCCCCCTGCCATACCGGTCCCGTTCGATTACGTTGGCTTCTTGGTAGCGTTTCCCCCGTCCGCCTCCAGACACGTATGCGACCATCGTGGAAGAGCCGAGCAAAAACGCGACTCGTCAGAAAACATCACCCGGCCCAATGCTGCCTCGTCCAGGCCACATGAGCTCGGCACCAGGTCAGCGCCCTACGGTGAGCCGCCGTCAGCACAGGTCGAACAGCTGGCCGTCTTGCTCGGAGGTTAACTTCTCTCTCAGGCGGTTCCGAACAGTTTTGGTCGGAAATGTTGACGTTCGCTGCAGCACGCAGTTTGTCGCCTGAGGTTGTTTGCAGTGGCAGTTCTTTGTCTCAGCGCCGTCAGAACCAGCAGTCTGTCCTGCTGTCTGGTGGTGGACCTAGGCCGGCCAGACCGTCTTCGTTCAGCAGTACTACCGGTGGCGTTGAAGCGGTCACGAAGTCTTTGGATGACAGCATGATGCACTTGAAGGCGACGACCAACTTCTCTGACGCCTACACCTTCTTGAAGCCAAGCAACAGCCCTTCCCCCCTGGTCAGTGTCATTTAATCTCCGTCTTGGTGGCATGGTTAAAAAAACACCCCCAAAAGCGGCTTTTTAAAAAAAACCCACTGGTCAGCAAAACTGGTTGCCATGTGTTCAGTAAAGGCACGACTTGCACGTGCAATGCGGTTTGCAGTCAGCCCAACTCTGCTGCCTCAGCTATGCGCTCGCAAACCGCGACCATGTTCAGCCTTTCTTCTCATTCTCTTTTCCCCGTGCTGCTGAGCGAGTGTCTCTTCGAACTTGGAGAGACCTTTCTGCACAGTCTGTCTCCAGCCGTTCGAGGGCTGTTGCTTCCCAGTTGTTCTGGTCAATGTTCAAGGCTTTTAGGTCCCTCTTGCACACGTCTTTGATCGCAGCTGTGGTCTGCCTGTGGGACGTTTTCCCTGCACTGAGGATGAGGATGATCCTGAGGAGAGCCAGCGCTCGAACGCAGACTGTCGATTTTAAAGCTTCCGTTTACCATTCTATTTTTGACACACACACACACACACACACACACACACACAACATATATATATATATATATATATATATATATATATATATATATCATATATATGGTGTGTGTGTGTGTGTGTGTGGTGTGTGTGTGTGTGTGGTATCTATATATATATAATATATATAATATATATGATATATATAATACTTAGGTGTGTTATAAATCTTGATATCTATATGCGATGGTAAACAATTATTCGTGCTCATGTTTCTTAACGTCCAACGATCATTCGAAAAAAAAGAATGTGTTTGTTGCCTTTTGCATACAGTTATCATTTTGGGAGGCGCTGAAAATTTCGAATTTAAACCTTGATTTCATTATCCTGTATTCAAAAAATATGCAACTTTTCTATGCTGACTGGAACACAAACGAAAGAGAAAACAAACAAACAAACCCGAAAACTGCCAATCCAGGTGCAAGATATTTATGTTGCAGGCACAATGTCAGATAGTGAACATTTTAATCATGTTTTGCTGTGCATATGTAATCATCGTTTTCCAAAAATATCAACAGTGATAAGATTTGGATGTGACATTTTCAGCATTTACTGACAAATGATAGATTCGCAGACGATTGTTGTGATGTTATTTCTTTGCTATGGAGGAAAAAAAAACAAAGAATTAGAATTTGTAATTATGTTGTTCCTAATGTAATAGATTACTGGTCTTTTTAACTTAAAGTTTTTTAACCAAAAATATTGGTTTAAAATCTTGTTCATAACGCTGAACTGGATTTTAACACAGGAATTTTCATCAATGGTTGGTGTTTGCTTTTCTGTTTGCCTGCTTGTTGTTTGTTCAGATTTGAGTGTGTGTGTGTGTGTGTGTGTGTGTGTGTGTGTGTGTGTGGTTTACATACGAGTTGGTCTCTGGGTGATTCTCTTTGACTGCAAAGAACATGAAGTAAATATGAAAAAAAACACAAACAAACAATTCATGTTAATTATTATGAGAAGAAAGATGAGAATTACGATGATGAGTAGCGACGATGTTGATGATGATACTTGCTTGTTCTACTACTACTACCATCACCCACCACCACCACCAACCACTACTACTATTACTACTATTACTTTCGACTACGACTGCTACTACTACTTACTATTGCTGCGACTGCTTCTCTGCTGCTGTTACAATCACTACTACTTATACTGCTGCTGCTGCTGCTGCTACTGCTGGCTGCTGCGCTGCTGCTACTACTACTACTAACTACTACTACTAATACTGCGGGGGTTGCTGCGGCTGTTACAAGCTTGTGCCTCAGTAACAACTACCACAACACAACAAAACAAACCAAACAACTACTACTACTACTAATACTAGTACTACGACTACTACTGCTGCTGCTGCTGCGCTGCGGTAACACTATGACCACTACCAACCAATCAATATTAATGTAAAATCATCGCTACCCATAAGATCTTTTGATTAGTTGACCTTGAAAGCTCATTTCATCTGGCTCACTTTCATTCAGTTTATCCTCTATGAATATCGTGTTTCATAAGCATTATAGTAAGTCAGAAAACCAGTTCTGTTTATATTGATGACGATCTGCTCCAAAACCTGCTGCCCCATGACATGTAATTCTGACATTGAAATAAACTCCCAAAAGCTTTCCAGAATGTTTCTACACGATTACGTTCTCATAAGAAAACCACGATTGATCTTTCTCGTTGCAAAAAATGTGCAGATTGTCGGTGTCTGTTAACTCCATAAACATTTAACTTAATGTTCGCACACTTATCCTATATATTAGTTCTACTTTGTAAACAAACATTCTTATTTATTTCAGCAGCCGTTACGTTGTAAATGTACAAATCAACTCTTCCAGGGAAATGGTTTGCTCCTCATTTTGCACAGTTGTTTGGTAAATCCACACTTGTCAGAGGTGTAAGGTTTCTGTGATGTGGTTTTAGCCGCTCAACCCACTACCTAAGAGTCTGGTATGTAGAGCTCATACGCTATGTCTTGATCATTGGTTGGGGATTACTGTCTCTAATTCAGTCATTATCTTTACATGGCCTTTTATAAAAGAAACTGTAGGTAACGAAAATCAGTGTGATTACGATCAAAGTGTCGGTGCACTTTTTTTTTTTCTTTTTTCGTCCAGAAGATGTTTTAGCTGTGTATCTTCTTTTGTTCTTGACCGATCCTTACACACTAACCCCGCGCCTGTGTGCGTGTTGTTGTCGTTAACGGATGCGCAATTCTACAAGTAGGATTGCTGCAGTCTTCTGCGTATTAAGGCAGAATAAAGTCTGCATATGTATATAAAAGCGTGAATCCGAATTTTATGTTTACAAGATTCATTTGAACAACATGATGTAAGCCAATGCTCACACATCAGGTGTAGCTTTGACAGCTAGCTGATTGAGGGTAGACCTGTTGTTTAGAGGAGGACGAGAAATGGAAATACCGAACCGGAGCGAGCGAGCGAGAGTGCAGAGAGAGAGAGAATTCGGATGATTTCCGGATTCGATTCAGATATAAGAGTCAATGAGAGAAGACAGAGACGATGACAGACAGACAGAGAGAGAATAGAGAACTCAAAAGAACAGACAAGACAAAGACAAAGACGACGAGACAGAGAGACCCAACAGAGGTAAGTTGGGGTGTGTGTGTGTTTGTGTGTGTGTGGTGTAAAGCGGGTTCAATTCTAGCCTCAAAAAAAAAAAATCCCATCAAACCACTTTCAACAAGAAAATACATCTAATACCCGCCCTCGCCCCCGCACCATTAGCAACGACCTTGGCCTTTATTCACTCCGACATAAACCCATCTAGCAAACAACAAAAACCACACACACAAGACCACACCCCCACTCACACTCCCAAAACACCCATCAACTTCCCTCAATGTAGAAACAAACCCTCTTACACCACCCACCCCATACTATCACTAATACCAATTCTTGACTAGGGTTGTCATTGTTATCAAGCATATACCGCCGCGGCTTTACCCTTTTCGTCCCTCACTCGGACGCACCGTCATACTAAACAACTGCTTGCAAACCACCCAGAAGGATCACAATCTGCTCGCACCAACCGACCAGTCCCCCTCTCCCTTCACCATATCTTTCCTCGTGTGCCACGCAACACCAAGCAGCCACATCCCAACAAACCACAACACACCAAACCCACAAACCACCAACCACACCAAACTCGACATCGATGCCATATAACTACTTGCATCAGCAGAAGAAGAAAAAAGATTTATAAAGTATCAAAGAAATGACTGGAAGGCCATAACTGAGGCACCGTTTGTTGGTCTTGTCCTGGTCTTGGTTGTTTAGCGGGGGAACGGGTGTGGTTTGTTGTGGTTACACAAGTATTTGTGTATTGTGAGGGATTGGGGAGGGGTGGGGTAAGATTGTGGTGGGTACATTTGTTTAGCATAACTCATGCTGCAGTAATTGCCTACTCGAGGCCACAGAGTCACCTACGTTCACGCGTTTCGAGTGTATAACTCATTTAAATGTACACAAATCCGGAAGTAATGACAATCCTTATGCAGAGAACCATGGTTGCAGGCAAGGCTTCCCTCCAGTGTCGGGATCATTGAGATGTTTATTTTACTTAAGGAGCAGCTGGCGGCGCTGTTGGTGGACGGTGCACACCCGAGACTCTACATAAAGAACTCGCCACATTGTGGATGAGGAACAACAAACAAAACCACACCAGCAATGTCACTGCTCTGTCTGCTCTCTAGGCGTACGCCCCATTCTGTTCTCTCCTGTCGGGTCATTCGCGTGGCCTCTCGCTCAAACTCCAAAGAAACATCATCATCGCAGCGCAATCTTGCAGCTGCTCGCGCTGAAGAATCTGAATAATAGGAAAAAATAAAAGCACAAAAAACCAACGATCCTGAATAAGAGGCTGAGGATGCAAGCTGGAAGCAAGTCATATCACACTCCCGCGGGTTGGTCGCAGCCAACCAGCTGTAGGCAGGGCAGCTTGTGCGCTAAGAGAACAGCTCAAAACCGCAGCCGACAACTTAACACAGTATGAAACATATCCCAGGCAGGAGGGGGGGGAGACTCCATACGATGAGCACAGAACCAGAATGAGATAACGCGCCCGCGAGAACAAACAAGATACAGTCAAAAAATAGCCAAGAGCCAATAGCACAGGGAAGCGGGAGATACTATACGAGTAGACAAGACAACGGAGCAAGAATCAGAATGCCACACGGCTGTCATCAGCGGGCTGATCACGAGAATGGGAAGTTGTCAGAGGTGCCTTAGAAAACTCACGGGGACCAGAAAAAAGCCTCAGGGGACAGTCGGACAGACCCACACCACCCCACACACACTCACCTAGCGTACACGACTGACACATCACACACACATCGCAGCTCCACACGACATATTACGCGGATTTTCCAGGGGCAGCAAGCTGCAGCACGCACTGCCACACTACCCACCTAGTTCACACACGTCAATCGCGCAGCGCGACCAGCAAGCGCACACATAGAGAGACCAAAAACACACCGACACGCACCACACACACACACAACACACACACCACCACCACACAACCAGCGGCTTGCGCCCGGGGAAAAAAGCGAGTTATGACCAGTATGTGTGATAAAAAATAGGCGGGGCAAGTTGATATCCTTCGGTGTGGCGGCGAATGCTCGCGCAAGCATCTCGGTAACACCTACCCTTCTGCCGAAGCGCCCATTCACACCCAGGATTTTCAGGACTCCCCGCGTCTATCACCATCGTCTGCTCTCGCGGGGGCGGCGCGCCAAAAAATCTCCTCTCCAAAAATCAAAAATCATGCCATCGCCACCGGTCTGCGGTAGAGTAGACGAAGTCATCCCAAACTGACAATACCAAAAACCTCTCGCTCACAACACCACCCAAGACGGAAGCGGCACACACTACACCACACCACTCACGGGGGGAAAGGCCCTCGGTCTCAAAAATACAAAATCAGAAAAAACACCAGCTCTCTCCTCCTCCCCCCCCGTCCTCTCGCTCTCTCTCTTCGCTCGTACAAAAAAGATCTCTGTCGCGCTCTTTGTTTCTCTCGCCCCCTCTCTCTCTCGCCTTCTCTCTGTCTCCCCCCCCTCTCGCTCTCTCTCTCTCTCTGTGTGTGTGAAGCATGACGATAGACGACAGACGTACAGGCAAATGTGTGTTGGTTTCAGAGGCCGAGGAGCATCAAAACCAGGAGGGTGGTTTGAAAAGAATTAATTATAGTGCGTGAGCAGCCGATTGGGGTTTCTACACCCTGCATTGAGTGGGAAGGCGCTCCTGGACCCAGTTTGTTAATGAAACAAGCACTGAGGACAAGTCTACAGAGAGAGGAGAGGAGAGGAGGAAAGCGAGAGCACTCATTGCACAAGTCGTGAGGCGTCGTAAACTAGGATAGTCACCACCACACACACACACCCACACACACAATCACACACCACACACACACACACAGGGGAAAAAGGGGGGGGTGGGAAAAGCACCACAATCACAGAGGCACACCACACACACACACACACCCAACACACCACACACAACCACACACACGAGATAACACGTCCGTCACGGGGCACAACTGAGCTCAAAAAAAAAGTATCAGTATAGTAGCGCATAGGGGCGCTAGGCCCCCTGGGGGGGGGGGGGGGGGGGGGGGGGGGGGGGGTCTATTCTCCTAATAAATGTAAACCGAACCAAACTAGATGACAAAGACCGAATGATACGGATACAACCCCAAGTCCTAGCATCGAATGCGACATATACGCTAAAGCCAAAAAGGAAACAACAAGACACTATGATGACGAGAGGAACAGGAGAACAGGGATAGTGGAAACAAAAAGTGTGGACCGTAGGAGGGCGAGGAGGGGGAAATGGGAGGAATGCACGGATGATGCGAGGGAGGAAACTACAAGGGCTATTGGTGGATGATGTTCTTGTGAGTTAGAATACCATATGAACCACATCTCCCCCGGCTCAGCCGTCTTGCTTCTGCTTCTCTTCTTCTTCTTCTTCCCCCTCTTCTTCTCCTTCTCTCTTCTTCTTCTTCCTTCATCTTCTTTCTCTTCATTCTTTCTTCTTCTTCTTCTTCTGTCTTCTCTCGGTCTTGAGGCAACGGCCCAGATCGTCTGCGCCAAGATTTAAAGATGATTCTAACGTGGCTAGAATCATAGAATCTGCGGAAAAATTCATGGCCTGAGGGGTGGACATTTCCGCGTAGCGGCAGCAGCAACAGCAGCGTGGTTTCAGAGGAGTGCTCTGCTGGAAAAGCGCCGCCGAATCTGCTGCCTCTGGTAAGAGTTGTATCACTAATTGTGGCGGTGGGGACCGTTGTGTTCTGCGCTTATGGTCTTGTATTGTGTGGACGAGGCAAGTTTTGATGTAATGGTGGTGGGGGTTGTGTAATGGTGGTGTTAAATGGGTCACTGGGTCAAATAGGTACTGATGTTAGGTCAGAAAAAACATGGCGTTTAATAAAAGCCGTATATGCTGTCACAGATTATGAAATCAAAAACAACACCAGACCTTATCGGCTGAGGAGCGGCAGGTTTTTTTGTTTTTTGTTTTGTTTTGTTTTGTTTTTGTGGCTCCCCACGCCGATTTGAACTGCATACCTACACAAAAGTGTACTGCGACGAACCAAAACAAAACCATGTGCCCCCTTCGGGCCTATGCTCTAAAATCAAGCAGACTTTCGTCAAGTGCCGGTCAGAACGATACACAGGATTCTTAAAAACACCGAGGGGCGGTTGGCGTGCATTCGCAATTCGGATAGGAGATCGCTATACAGATAGATGGTATGGTGTTGTTGGGTGTGGGTGTGGGTGTGTATGGGGGTGAGGAGGGCTGTGTGGTGTGGTTCGACTTCAGCCAGTTACAGGTCAGTGGTTTGTCTGGTCACCTTTGATAGGCTAGGAGACGAACAATACTTTAAAACG
>JADBJO010030560.1:0-17755 GCA_016801955.1 Conus betulinus | reverse complement strand
ACCATTGACGGCGTATTTTGCAGAAAGGTTATTGTCCAACAGTCGCTCCATGGCGCATCAGTGAAAGGGCCCGGACTTGAGTGGGAAAGTGCGATCAGTGATGTCAGACCTCTGTAAACAGAACAGTACACCAGCATCTCATCAGCCTCTACACGCTCTGTAACACTGAGATAAAAAGACAAAAATATTTGCAAAACTTCCGAGCCACTCTTGTGGTTCCGTAATGGGACACAGCAAACTCAGCATCTCTGAAATATAAGTAGAAGATTAACTGGCAAAAATACCTTCAATATTTCCAGAACACTGTAACAGAAAAAGCATGGAAAATAACTGCCTCAGCATCTCTGAGTTAAAAGTAATAAGATTAATGGCCATGAGACCTGCTCTCTTTCCAGACCCTACATGATCTTAATGAGTCTCAGACACATGCCTGTAATATTTCCAGACCCATGTCACCTAACAGCAAGACTACCAACCTGTCTGCATTATAATTCAACGACAGCCACAGGAACTTTCCAGCAAAAAATTTCAAACCATCTGTCTCCAAACATCATGACCTTGAGCCTCATCCGTAATACATAAATATGTCACAAAAAGTCATGCCTGCAATACTTTATAGCCTTCTGTCACCAAACAGCATGACTATCAGCTGATATGTGTCACACTGATAACAGTAAACAGACGCACGCCTGGTAACACTTGCAGACCTCTCCTCATCACAACACAATGAACAGTAACTCATACCCTCTCTGTGTGTACGGACAGCAAGGAAAGTCATAGCCTGGGGGGTATCTTTGGTTGCAAAGACTTCTAGCTCTCCGTAATAAGGACACCTAATGAGTATCAGTCCCTCTACATCAAGTAAATCAATCGCCAAATTGATTCCAGTTACAATGGTTTTAAAGGACTGATGAGCTCTAGAGGCGGAATAGAAATTCAGACCAAGAGGTTGAGGGAGGCCAGCAGATGGGAGGAAGCAGCAGGAGAGTGCAGGGTGGGGTGAGAGGAGATGGCAGTGCATCATTAGGGAAATGGTGTCTGCATTTGTGCAAGTATAGTCTGTGAGGAGAAAGAGCGGGTGGAGGGGGGATGGGGAAAGCATATAGCAGAAACGGCACAAACACAAATTTTACAGTAAGCCCCAAATTGCACAGACTCATGCAAAATTGATGACAACAAGTCATAACAATGATATCAACCTCATACAGGCATAAAAAGGCAGTTTTAGTAAAACAACGACCACAACAGCTAGCCATGATTCAGCAAGTACCTGGTGATTTCCACTTCCCTGAGACGCACTTACCCCAGTTTGCAGATCTCCGCAGCAGTGGGCTCGTCACCGGCAGCAACCAGTGATGGCCACAGGCAACATTTTTGCGGAGTGCAGGTGAGGGCAGCAGTGCAGCAATGGCTACTCAATACCCCCTTCTTCTCGAAACGAAACTGCACATTTTGAAAGAGATCAGTATCCAAACCTCACAGTTACTGTAACTAACACTACCATCCTTATCATCCTTGTCATGATTCAGGTTAGTCATTAACAAAATGGGAAGGGGGGGGGGGGAGTGAGAAAGTGTTTGTGCTGGCTGGGGGTCCAGGGGCTGCTTAAGGCCCCTAGTAGGATGCAGGGCCACAATGCCCTGCTGGGTTGGTTCTCCCCCCCACCCCCCCTTCCTGATGATGACTGATGAAAATTGGCATTTAAGGACAGTTTACTGCATTCTCCTTTGATACAAAACCCTGAATTTATGCTTCTCAATACTATATTATTGAAACTATATTCAGTTAACAAAAAAAAATCCAGAACAACTACCAAACATCCAAAACGGAGTCGAGGCAGAGGATATTTGTAGATCAGAGAACCAGCGCACCTATCCATCAAAGGTGCAAGCGGGGGAGGTGGAGTCACCAAAACACCAATACAGAAATTTGTATAACACAGAACTACTCCCACCCATGCATTATTCAAAGCACATCCTTATGTTATACTATGCACATCCTTGAAAAGCTGTGAGTGCCTTATGAAGGCAGCCAAAGTTTTAAAGGACAGGCGGCAGTGTAAGTTTAATGGGTAAAGCAAGCAAACAGCACTGGAAAAACTGTGTGATGCAATGGCCCCGAAGAAAGCTAGAACAACAGGCAATCAGAGATGGAGTAGTTGAAAATAAAAAGTCGAGTTGAAAAATGCCAAAAAAAATAATAAACCACTTTAAACCAAACGGAGCATGGGACTTTCAGATTTAATTCCAGAGATTAGGCACAACTCCAGCCCATACAAGGGACGCATGAGCATTTAACATAAACAAACACACATGCTGGCTGACTGAAACAAGTATTGTTGTTCAGATAAACTTTAGGCTGTACTCACTCATACCACACACACACCACACACACACACACACACACACACACACACCCACACACACACAAACAGTATTACATAAACAGTGAAAAAGAAAAACAAAATATATACTGACTGCAGCTCTGGCATCAGCGTCACACACAAAGGCAGAGATCGCTAAAGCAACCTTGCCCCCAGCACCTTTTTGCTCCGCAAACACACCAACCACCAGTTTTCACATTGCATAGGTCCTTCCTGCCTCATGTCCAACAATACTGGTACATGGCCTTCTGTCCAACATTCCATGTCCCCGTGGCCTAACTCACACCCTACATGGTCTTTCCACATGGACTTCTATCGCATTTCCCACATGACCTTTGAGTGTCGCTTCTTGTGTGATCTTCTCATGTCATATCCCACATGGCCTTCTATCTCACAAGTCACATGGCCATCTATTTCCCCTTCCCACTTGCCCTCTGTCTCACTTGTCATGTGATCTTCTATACTCCACTTCCTACTAGCCCTTCTATATCAATTACCCACGTGCCTTCTTTATCACTTACAACATGGCCTTCTTTATCAACTTACAACACTGGCCTTCTATCTCACTTTCCACACGGTCGTCTATCTCCATCCCACAAGGCCTTCAAACTGAATTCCCCACTTGGCCTTCTATTTCATTCTCACATGGGCCAGTCTCACTTCTTATGTGAACTTGTATCTCACATGCCAACATTGGTTCTACGTTAAAGTATCTCACAAAACATCTATACTTATAACCTCACACGGCAAGTCGGGCCAAGAAGAAACTCGGTCTGTTTAGTTTTGATGCTGCCCGGCGCTGAACCTGCTCTGACCTTCACCGCTTTGATAAGCGCTGGCATAGGGCGTGCGTACACGTGCACGCACTGTGGTCCATCAGCGGCAGACCGAGAGAGACCGAGTACTGATTTTTGTGGTGAAGTTTTCTTTGTGATTAATTAATGCATTATTCTTCTTCCACACTTCATAACTGGATATGATAACTCTGGGAGTGATTGTGTGTTGTGATCCTTCTTTGTGCCGCTTGATATAACTCCGGTTCAATACCGCATTCTTGAGTTTGTGTGTGTGGGTTGTTTTTTTTTTTTCGTGGGTGTTGTTTCATCATTGCGGAGGACCTGACTCGCCAGGCCAGCCCGGTCAGTGTGGCACAGTGCTGAGATTTTAAAACAAGTACACTCCCCAAGGCTTATTCTCTCTCTCTCTCTCTCTCTTCTCTCTGTCTCTCATCTCTCTCTCTCTCTCTCTCTCTATCGCTGTGCGTGCGTGCGTGCGTGCGTGCGTGCGTGCGTGCGGTGTGTTGTTGTTGTTGTTGTGTTCTCTACTCTCTCTCTCTCTCTACTCTCTCTCTCTCTCTCTCTCTCTCATGTGCATACATAAAAGTAAGGAGTGTGCAAGTGAGTACCTGAGCGTTTTTAATGATAGAGTAAGCTGTAAATATATAGTTTCTCTCTCTCTATTCTCTCTGTCTCTCTCTCTCTCTGTCTATCGCTGTGTGTGTGTGTGTGTGTGTGTGTGTGTGTGTGTGTGTGTGTGTGTGATCCATCTGTTTATATACCGCTGTTGTTAGTGTGTGGGTTTCTGTCAGTGTGTGTGTGTGTGTGGTGTGTGTGGTGTGGTGTGTGTGTGTGTGTGTGTGGCACGCACGCTCTCTCTCTCTCTCTCTATCTCTTGCTCTCCCTCCCTCCCTCTCTCTCCCAAGTCGTGAGTAGGCTCACCATGAAGATGAAAATGCGGCAAACATTTTGCATTGGAGTGTGTACATGTGACATCAGTTTCAAAATGATTGGAACGGGCAAAAGTACAAGGTCAGGTAGGAAGCATTTTCATTGTTTATAACTGTGACATCTGCATGTGTAGCAAATGCTAAAATCTTGCTTTACTAAAAGCATGGTGCGGCTGTGATAGAAATCAGTTTCGGCATGCTTCACAAGCACGTAGAGCACACAGATAGACACAGGCAAAACATACTTAGGCCGTGCTAGGGAAACCGCCGCCGTGTTTCCCAGTGAAGCTGATCAGTGCCGACAGTGACTGTTTATCTGGGCCCTGTGCCAGCTGTCAGGTAAGGGTCCTAGGATTAATTTTCTGTCAGTTTTTAGGAGGGGAAGATATGCATGTTCAATATGTCTGAGTTTGAGCATGATCAAAAGGACAACACATGCTCTCTACTGAGTTGAACTTTCATTTCATTTGTTGTGTGTTCATTAGTCTGTTTCAATTGTTTTTTGTTGACAAATCTTTGTGGTGCTTGTCAGTGCGTATGAAAGAAGACCCAATCATGTTTGGGTGTCGTTCTGTCAGTCAGAGACCCCACAATCCAGTGACATCAATCGGACCACAGTTCGCTGCATTCTGGCGCAAAGTATTAATGAAGAAAACACAACACCCATTTCCAAAACACTAGTATCAGTGAAGCTGATCAGTGCTGACAGTGACTGTTTATTCGGGCCCTGTACTAGCTGTCAGGTAGGCATCTAGCAAATAATTTTTCTGTCTGTTGTGAAGGAAAAAATATGCATGTCCATATGTCTGAGTTTGAGCGTGATCGAAAGGATGACGCATGCTCTCTACTGAGTTGAACTTTCATTTCATTTGTTGTGTGTTCGTTTGTCTGTTTCAAATTGTTTTTTGTTGACAAATCTTTGTGGTGCTTGTCAGCAAAGCGTATGAAAGAAGACCCATTCATGTTTGGTGTCGTTCTGTCAGTCAGAGGCCCCACAATACAGTGACATCAATCGATCACAGCTCGCTGCTTCTGCTGGCATAAAGCATTAATGAAGAAACACAGCACCCTATTTCCAGGGCACTATCAGCCAGACAGCTAGTATCACATTACGCGTAGGGAGGAAAGGTTGTGGGGAGGTTAGCGCAAGGAAGCTGACAGCTGTTGGCAGCTGTGCGCTATCTAAACAAACTGTGGCTGTCTCCATCCCTTCCCTCCCTCTTTGCTCTGCAACTGGTGGGCGGTCAGAAGTTATTGCCCTTGTCTTCAACTAATATTCCTCTGCAGACAAGCGTGCTCACATGGCTGTCACATTCCACATGGTCTTCTATCTCACATCCTACATGGTCCTATATCTTGCTTTTCATATGACCTATCTCACAGCCCACACGATCATCCCATCTCATACAGTAGACAGTCTTCTCTATCTCACTGATCAAATGGCCTCCTGTCTCACTTTTCACATGGCCTTTTATCTATCGTCCCATACAGCCCTCAATCGCTCATCCCACATTGTTGCTCTCGTTCACATCCCAAGTGACTCCCATAGATCCCATAGATCCCAATGGTCCCCATGGCTTCATTCTCACATTCCACAATATCCTCTTCTCACATCCCGCATAGCCCCCTCACATCCACATCTCACAGTCCCAAATGACCTCCTGTCTAACATCCCTCCCACAAGCCATCCTGTCTCACATCTCACACGGACTTCTCACGACCCACATGACCCTCCGGATCTCACATCCAACATGACCTTTGGTCTAAGGTCCAACATCATCGTCTGTCTCATATTCCATGTGGCTTTTGGTCTCATCAGCCAGACAAAGAGTGTTTAGCATTTCAAACTTAAAATCGGACGCAGATATAGTCACATGTCAACCAGCGGGGCCTTTCACTGGTTTATGATGCTGAGTCATGAAACATGCTTTACCAGTTTAAAGGTTGTAGTAGTAAATGAGAACAAAAGTGAAACGGCTTCAAAACCTGTTTCAGCACACACGCACACACACACACACACACACACACACACACACACACACACACACACACACATACACTCAAACAAAAACAAAAAAAAACTTCATAACCTGCTTCAGACAAAATATTTGTCCTGGAAACAAAAGGCTGCAAACTTATTTTAGCTCTTTTTTTTTTTTTTTTTTTTTTTACTCCAGTGTCACACATAGGCTTAAAAGTATTGTCAGTAAGTGCATGCACATAACAAATTTTGAACCAAAGCCTCATGATCTTTGCAACATATTATCAACACTTTAAACTATTCTATAAATGTAGCTGAGTTTCTGTACACATGTAGTATACTTACTGAGACAGTTAATATAAGGAAAGTAAAAGTTTGTTCAGACTGTAGATTTCATCTCTCACTCTCTCTCTCTCTCTCTCTCTCTCTCTCTCTCTCTCTCTCTCTCTCTCTCTCTCTCTCTGTCTCTCTCAACACATACACACACATACTCTTCAAAAACAAGAGCACTCACTGATTACGCAAGGGCTCTATGAGGGCTGTGACGACTGATGCTTTCTGAGCCTCCGCTCGGAGCGACTCGTCCTGAGCCATGTTGGTCAGGATGCAGGCCACATTGGCCACCACCTCTTCCGTTTGTCTGACAGGGCACTGACCACTGCCCTCCAGACCACCCAGGTTGACCACTTCTCTGTTGACCAGAACCACATTTTGTTCAAAAACTTTATGGCATAAAACCTATGTGATGATAGTGTATAAACAAAAATGTTGAAATAAATTATCAAAACCTGTTGCATGCAGAAAAAAAAATGAAAGGGTACTCCAAGAGGGCACAGACCTCTGCTAAGCTTGAACAGTCCTTTTAATTCTTATCACACCCTGCTGTAGTCCCCTGTACATCTCTAGATATATTTACAACACTGTCACAGGTAACACTGAAACTGTTCTGTACCTACCTAAATCCTACTTGTCTCAACTACACTTTCAACAGTAACTGCTGCATGTTTCTAAGTCAATTTGCAACTGTGCAGTGACTGACTGATAGAAGTAAATGCATCTTTTCTTAAATTTATGAAAACATCAAAAAATATTGTACTCAAAACATTAGAGAAAAAATAGAAAACAACTAACATAACAACAACAACTGGATCTACCCTTTGAACCATATCTGCTTGAGATTCCATCTTGTCACCAAGTTTTGTTATAAATTCTTTGGCAGAGGCAAAATCAAATGAAAAAGAAGACTCAGAATCACTTTGATAACACATTCCACAAGAAAAAAAAAAAAAAAAAAAAACATTGTAGGGCAGTGGTAACCCATCAGGCGCATCTCAAACTGACACAAATTTCACTTATCAGCACTGCAGGTGTCTTACCTTCTGGGCTTGATTGATGCCATTAAACGTTATGAAGGGAAGGCTACAAATACAGCCCAGATTGAACTCTACAGCTTTCATCTCAGTCCTCTTCATTGATCAAAATAAAGGAAGAAAAAGGGTCTGAAATTTTGTATCTCAGAGAAAGGGAAAAAAAATGCTGCTCTCCCCAGTGGGGAAAATGAACCCCGGTCTCCCGCGTGACAGGCAGGGATACTAACCACTATACTACAGAGGAGCTTACAGCATCTGGTTACACTTAAATTTATGAACTGTTATTGCTTAAACTGTACATCACAAAATTATCATTTATAGCCCTTAGTAACAGCTATTCTGGTAAAATAAAACATCGGGCATTATGCGTGACCCATAATGAACATATCTACAAATTTTTCAGAAAGATCGGTCCTGCAGTTTTTGGATTGGTCTGGAGCGAGTACAAAAGGAAAAGAAAAGAAAAAGAAAGAAAGAATATGGGAAGAGAGAGGGGCAAAGATCTTGGAGAGCAAAGCATTCCTACAATTACAGTACATATTCATGTTAACATGAAAATAAGATCAGAAAAGGGGCACAACCCCAACATGCTTTATGCTACTCTCTGCCACACATAACAGCTTCCTTCTATCAAATTCCTGTCTTATTCCGATACCAAAAAAAATCAACATGAAATATGTGGGTTTTTCCCTGAAATATCAAATGCTGCATGTTCCACATCACGGATCTGAACTCTCAAACTTTTGATCACAATCCAATGTTTACCCAAATGAGCTACCATTAATACTGAAATAACATAAAAATATTGTTACAGCTGAAGACTTTTCACTCACATTTGCTACTCGTGAACTTTCATTTTCCCTCTTCACCATTCCATCCATTGAATCAAACTGTAAATGTTTGCAGGGAGTGAACCCACAAACAGGCCTGGTGAATCAGATGAAGATCTACCCATCTGTTTTTTCAGTTGTCTCACCATCACACACACACACACACACACACACACACACACACACACACACACACACACACACACACACACACACACACAGCACCTAAGCTTCCCGCTACTAAGTATTTGGTCTATATACAATGGATAATAAAAAGTGTCACACACTCCTGATGTGCTGAGCAGTTCATCTCCACCACACACCACATCTGCTAAGGAGTCCAGAGGGGAGGCAGATACTGGCAGGTGGGTGAAGGGAAGGGATAGTACTCACTGGGCGTTGGGGATGTGTTGGAAGAGGTGAGGTTGGCTAGAGCCAGCGTGACAGCCTCCTTCACTTCTCCGTTCTCTGTGCTCAGCAACTTCACCAGCGGAGGAAGACCCTCTGTAAGGTAAGGTGTGTAGAGCAAAGACATACATGTGTACATATGCGTTAAGATGTGCATTATGTCACACATAATTATGCATGCATGTACGCACCATCATAACTTATGTTATGACTCTTTGTCCTATGGTTGTGAAAGTGGCCAAGGGTTCGAAAACCACACATGGTCATATTTTCTGATGTTGCATGACCAAAGATACAGAAGAATACAAGAAAGTATTTGATATGTGCATGACAACAGTTGAATGAGTTGACAAGTATTAAAATGGATATTCATTCATAGAGATTACAGAAAAAAAATAAAAAGACACACACACACACACAAATACACATGATCACGCACACACACACACACACACACGCACACACACACACACACACACACACACACACAAGATGTATTTCCTTGTCTATGAATCTTAGTTCATTTTTGCTGGGCTGCAACACATGCGCACGCGTGTGCACACACACACACACACACACACACACACACACACACATACACACACACACACACACACACAGAGTCACGCACATACACACACACACACACACATACACACACAGAGTCACGCACACACACACACTCACACACACACACACACACACACACACACACACACACACACACACACACATACACACACACACACACACACAGAGTCACACACATACACACACACACACACACACACACACACACACACACACACACACACACACACACACACACAAATGTAGGCAAATACTAGGTACATAAAGCACACCTGCAGACATGATCACTTGCGATACTGTCATCCAGTTACAGAAGTTCTTCAACTACACACACACACACACACACACACACACACACACACACACACACACACACAAACATATTCAAGATATCACAAAAAATGCAATAAGCAAAAAAAAAACCAACATATCATTAAACACAAAAAGGATAACATCTTTTGAAGTAAGAAATCAAAGAACTAACAAATTTTGAAGAAAAACAAGTATGACAAACTCACACATGCATTCAATATTTAAACAGCACATCTGTTTCAACTCTGCACAGAATCCCAATACCTAAGATTTTCACACTCAGCTCATCCCACTCCCAAACACAATCCCAACAGTGGAGGTCTTGACACAACTCGCTCAACGCTGTCTTAACAGCTGAGATTTTTACGAACGACTGACTCCACTCCACACATAGTCCAAACAGCTGAGATTTTTACGAACGATGGACTCCACTCCACACATAGTCCAAACAGCTGAAATTTCACATGACACATCCCACTCACACACACTGTCCCAATAGCAGAGGTTTTTACATGACTTACCCACTCTCACACACTGTCCCTGGAGCTGAGTTTTTACATGACTCATCCCATTCTCACACAGTCTTATCACTCTTACATACAGTCCCAACAGCAGAGTTTTTACATGACTTACCCACTCTCACACAATTCCAACAGATGGTTTTTTTGTGTGTTTTTTTTTACACAACTTACCCCATTGCCACACACACAGTCCTAACCATTCATTTTCACACAACTCATCCAATCACCATGCACAGTACCTACAGCTGAGATTTTCACACTCAAGTCACCCCACTCCCACACATTTTCCTAACATCTGAGATTTTTCAACAGCACAGCTCACCTTTCTCCCACAAAGCGTCATATTAGTGAAGGCTTTCTCACCACATAAGAAAACAACTCACGCCATCTCCACACAGTGTCCCAACAGACTCACCCCACTCCCGCACTGAATCTCGACAGCTGAGGTTTTCACATAACGCCCACAGCCTGTGCAGCGGTTGTCTGAACCTCCGGTGAATCGTGCGACAGTAGAGTGATCAACATCTTTTCTACTTCCATTTCATGCAGGATTTTACGATTCTCACCTGCAACAATAGCATGTAGGTAAATATAAACAACGAGAATAAACATAAGAAGATTGAGCAATACTAAGTGAGAGATGGGCACAAACATGGACAAGCATACAGGGAGAGAGAAAGAAGCAATAAGCAATAACATTCATGTTGCTTCTAGCCACAAGGGGCCATATCAGGGCTGTCAGGTTGTGTAAAAAGAAACAATAACATTCATGTTGCTCTAGCCACAAGGGGCCATATCAGGGCTGTCAGGTTGGTGGACAAAGTAATGAACCAACAGAAGACAGACTCATAGACTTATCCATAATTCTTTTTCTTCTCCTTACCTTTAGGCAGCCAGCATCAACCTGCTGAACATTCTGGGGTCTGGTTCATATAGAAAACTCAGGAAGGAGCTAGTACTGCTACATGCTGAATCACTGACAAGCATGATACTTGTAGCTCCCTGTATGAGACCGAAGGCCTGGTGCAGCCTTTCCGTAGCCTGCTACTGTGTGCAAGTCTACAAATCTTTGCCGTTTATCTAGAAGCAAAGAGAAGACTGGCAAGGTCCACCCTCTACCACAGAGACAGACAGCTGGAGGAGGACAATCCTGCCCTGGAAGGCTGCCAGTTGTTCTGTGGTAGCTATGCCTTCAGCAGGCTGTGCAAAAACAGGAACTTTTCTCAGACATTTCTTCTGCCACCAAATGATTCCAGTTTTGGGGGGGGTTTTCCTGCGTACCCAGGCTGATACTCCTGCATACATTCCTGTATAGAAAGGCAAGGATTAATCCCATCTACTCAACAAAGGGAGTGGAGTTTTGTGTGTATGACCATTTTTTCATCCCGCCATTAAGGCAGCCATACTCCAACTTCGGGAATGTGCATGCTATGTGTAACATGTCATCCATACCAATGGCCAAACTGGCCTTCTCTTTCGAAAGTTGATAATGGGATTTTACATATATGCAAGCAAGATGTTATAAGTGCGTTCAAACATGGAACCTTGGTTTACAGTCTCATTCAAAAGTATGATAAGTTATGTTGCTTATAGCCCAGCTGACCACAAAGGGCCATATCAGGGCTGTCACCACATTAAAATCAACTCACAAGTCATCAAAAAAAAAAAACAAAAAAACTTTCACACATCTCTTTAAAATACATCTTCTAAAAACATACCAGCAAGGACTGTATCGGAAATGGAATCAGAACTAATGTTTACTCTGAAGGGAAACCCCACCCCCACCCCCTCCGACCTGTACTAAAACGGCCCAGTGGAGATTCAAACCCGCAACCCCAGGATCACCAAGATTACAAGTCTGGCGCTCTACCACTGGGCTATTTTGGCCCCAATAATTCCAGTGAATGACATATAGAACAGGTGGTGGGGACTGAAGAGTATAATGGTTCTGGTGAGTGAAGAGCAGGTGGTGTGTGATATTCACTGATGACGAATCATGGTGGAATTTGTAGAAGACTGTTAGACTACTTCTTTTCCTCTCTGTAACAAGCATGGGCCAGTTTCAACTCACCTTTATGTCCCTGATGCTGGAAGTTTACCCGAATCAAGAGGGCGACCCAAACAAGCTGCTCAACACTATATCATCACGAGGGTGCTGCTATCTTCCAACATATATAAACTCCAAACGTTACTGCATACTCCATGATTGGGCATACAAGTGCTTTGCAAGCAGCCGATGTTTTTACTTTGTTGCTTTTTTTTTTTTTTTTTTTTTTTTTTTGCCCCACAGGATGCCTAAGGCAACAGCTGTTTGCCTTCAGTTGATGTTGGGAATGTGTCATCCCCACCTCTTATCTTAGCTTAGACCCACACTGAAATCCTGATTTGTGTTTCCTCTTGAAGCTGGTGATCATGTATGGAGAACGTGTTTTTGTTCAGTGCTCTTTAAGTGGGTCATAAATGAGTATTTCTTGGCGTGGAATTCCATTTTTCCAGCACTCTCTCATGTGGCAAATTTCATTGAGGCTGAGAGTTATCCTGATCCTTATTGGTACTATTTCCTAACAGCATGCTGTTGCTCATGGGCAAACAGCCTAGCAGTGGATGACAGTCCAGCTGGCAAGTGTTAATGTACAGGAGAAACAGGGTAGATCCTTCTACAGAGCTTAGGGGGATATCCAATTCAACCACAGTAAACTCTATTTAAAGCCCCTGACAAACACAATTGTTTCCTGTTGCCAGGGTAATTTATCATTCATGTACCAGTCTTGCTGCAAATGCCAGACTGAAGGAATTTACAACATATATGGATGAACACAAATTTTTGAAAATACCAGTGATCCCAACAAAGCAGACGAATACTTACCATTGCGAGCACACCTGGCAATGGCTTTAGCAGCACACATTTGGACGTCTGGCAATGTGGGTACGATGGCGTCACCACCTGGGGCTGCTTCTTTCTCTCTTCATCTTTCTTTCTTTGGCTGGTTTCCATTAAAACAAATAGGCAGCATGTATGAATGTATACATGAAATATGTTACTGCGCTTTGGTGTGAAGGTGAGTACGAGGAGGAATTATGGCCTGGTGAGAGTTCAAGACGTAAATAAGCAATGCCTGCAAAGTGTATGCCCAATTTTTTTTTTTTTTTTTTTTTGTGCGAGAGGCAGAGTGGGTTTCAGTAATTATCTGCAGCACAAATGAGATACAGACCTGACTTTTGAGCAATGGAAGAACAAAATACCGGTCTGCACAAATTCGTGGTATATACTGAAATAAGGATGAATTTGTTCCCGATATAACATACAGGTAACAAACATTCTAAATATACAGCACTGCTGTTATTAATATCAGATCATCACTATCAATTTCTACATCTCAACATTTGCATACTGGTATGAATAAAGTTGGGAAATGAAAAAAAAGGAAAAGAGAGCAGAAGATGCAGCGAAAGAAGCAGAGCTCGAGATGAAGGGAAAGAAGCAAGAAGAGACAAAAGAGGCAGTTTGACTCAAATAACTTGAACACACACCACAAAGTTATGAAACGACACAGACAGTTCTTTTGCTTTTGTTTTCTAAATGGCATGTAAACATGTAGGATGCTCAGGCATGTACCTACCTTGCAATTCTTTCACACATTTTTTAATGGAAAGCATCTACCTAAAACTGATGTGAGGAAGAGAATAAATGCAAGAGCGCACACACACACACACACACAACACACAACACACACACACACACACACACACACACACACACACACACATGTGGATAACTAAAACAAGGTGATATACATACTTTTTATATGTAATAAATGCAAATTCAACAGACACAGTAAATGAAAACAAACAAACCAAAAAGTGAAACATGTAGAAATGAGATATCATTCTAGAAAAATATGATTTATGTTAAAAAAAAAAATCATTTTGTAGGCTGCATGGTCACCCACTCACCATCTTTGTTTGCACTTTTCTTCCTGCCCGAGATCCACTTTTCTTGTCTCCCTTTTTAGACTCTTCTTCTGGCGGAGGTTGATCCGTGATCAACGCTACCAGCTTCTTCAGTCCTCCTGTTTCTTTCATTTGCTGTGGGAAAAAAAAAAAACACGTACGTGCTGGCTTTTCCAAATCTTTGGATGTTTTATTTCCTATCTTATAAGCTCTTAGAGTGACATTATTCTTGTGCTCTCTGGCTTTTCCAAATCTTTGGATGTTAATTTCTATTTCATGATCCTTTTCAGTGACATTATTCTCCATGCTGCTCATTTTGTCCTCCCCAGGCCCCCCCCCCCCCACCTCCCATACACTGTCACACCCAAGATCATCCTGCCACATTCCCAACCCCAGCAATCCACAGGGAGCTGTCAATATTGGGTCATCTTGAAGCCACCCACCTGAAGTGACACATATGCACCACTGTCAATCTTACTTTAAGCGATCCAAACTTTGGCAGGACAGCCCCTACAAAGCCCCCAAATGACAGCAGCTAATGCTGCATCACGACACAGACCACGAGTACACCTTCCATCCTCTCCTAGCCTTCACCATCCCCAGACCCTACTTCCCCCATCTTCTGCAGAATTTACCAAATCCTGTACATGATTAATTTAAGGAAATTTACATCACAGATCATCACAACCACCAATGTGGGAAGGTCTCCTTCATGTGTGACATGACAACTCTTTTCGAGCGAAAACCTCAAAGCCAGTAGGTTTTGTTATTATGGCTTCTACCCGTTCTTCTTTTCCTTTCATTTTATTTTCTCCTCAAATCCCCATTCACAGACTGAGTACTTAACTGTTTACTCTGGCCATGTAAAACAGTAAAGGTAGCAGGAGTTCTTGAGGAAGAGTTCATTATCAAAGTGACAAGCCTAATGGCTGACAAACATTACACAACTATGGGGGAGTTCACATCCGCAAAATCTTCTCTTTTTCAAAGAATCATTATATTCTTATCATTTAATCATTCATCATTCATTTGTTTCTTCATTTGGACCACTCATCACTTCATCCAGGGTATTTTCATATTCATATTTCGAATGACATTTCTCTCTGTTATCTTTCAACATAGGAAAAACTACTTATAAGGTAGGAAAACTATCACCTATTCAGAAAACCCACACGCTCGCGCGCGCGCACGCATCGTACGCACGCACGCACGCACACACACACGCACACACCACACACACAATACACAACACACACACACACACACACACACACACAAAGAATTCAACAAACAGATAACAAAAAACTATCTAAAGGAGAAAGAAAAAAAGGAGTCAGGCAGACAGTGTGGAAAAAGAAAATAAAAAATAAATGATGCAAGGGCAAAACACACACAACACACACACACACACACACACACGCACACACACACACGCACACACGCGCGCGCGCGCACACACACACACGCACGCACTCATGGCAAATGCACACACACACACACACACACAACACACACACACACAACACACACACACACACTTCAAAGCAAATCCTATGGTGCAACTGACCTCCAAGCTCTCTTTGTCTTCTAACATGCTAGAGATGACCATGACAACCATGACATGAAAGATCATTCCACTCAGATTTGGAAAGAAAGTCTAGCAGCTTGGGAGATTCCTTCCAGCTCTCGCAGGGCGTTTCTATTCTCCGCTGGAAAGATGAATAACATAATAACAAAAGTGAAATATCAACAGTTTACTACCTATTTTCAATTCCTCCAGGCACACACATGCCGTGCCCGCACACTCACACACATGCACACACATGAACATAAACACACACTTTGATTTAATACGTTTTCGGTACTACTGGTCATCCATTGTCAGATAAACTTTGTGAATAGGACTTAAAAGCAAAAGAAACTAAAAAGCAAAAATAGTAACAATGCAAAAAAAAACAAAAGAAAGATCAAACACATGACAATCGATATACAAAAAACACCGCAGCGGATGTCGACACAGACAAAATATCAACAGCATGTTACAGCAATCTATGTTAACCTGGATTTCATAAAATTATGACGATGGTTGTCATGATGATTAGAGGCAAGATCAACAGTAGGCACTGTAATGGTGAAAGTATACATTGGTACAAAGATGTGATTATCATAATTGTACAAAGTTTAAGTGGTAAAGATGTTTTACAGAAATAAGTTAAGTAAAATTATTCATACTAGTACATGTCTGTTCAATAAAGGGAAACTAATGGGAAGACAGGCCAGAAATTAAATTAAACAGTAAACAATATATGGCATACTTTTGCTCTTAAGGTGAAAAAAGCATATTCAAGGGCATGATAAACCATAGCATGATTAGATAACATTGACTGACAAAGTATACCTTGGTCAAAGATTGTGATTTTTTTTCATAATAGGTTATAAGTAATGTTTTACAGATGATTCGGAAAATTTATTACTATGTCGTCAATTAAATAATAGAAAAGGAATTAATTGAATGAGCAAGAATGAAATAAAGCAGTAAACAAAGGCCAACTTTTGTCTAATGGGTGATCACAAAGCATATGTCAAACCTGTTGATTAAACCAATATGAGCGTAGATAAAGATAGACTGTATAAAGTATACTTGGTAAAAGGGTGATTTATCATAATAGGTTTAGTGAAGTAATGTGTACTAGAGATTCTATAAAATCAGTGTACTATTGGCGTTCAATAAAGAAAAAAGTTGATATGAGGAAGAATAATTTGATTTTGTCTATTGAGTTTTTTGTTTTTTATGGGTAGGGTTTGGTTTTTTTTGTTTATAACCAGCTGAAACAATAAGGCAACTTTTGTCAATGGTAAACAAGTAGAGATTTAGAATATCGCAATTTCACCTATAGGGGAGAAAAAATTCGTGACTTCGTACTGATAATTCAGCCTCTGTGTCAGAACTGCGCATCACACACACCACATCACACACACACCACACCCAAACACTGCAACACCGTCACCTTACGAACTTACAATCAGCCACTCTGTGTTGGGGTTTTAGACACACACACAACGGTCAGAACAACATATTAAAATTTTTTTTTGGGGGGGGAGAGAGACGACATGGAAGACAGACCGACAGAGTAGACAGATCATCTAGATAGATAGTGTAACGTACAGTGGGGAGAGAGAGAGCGAGTGAGAGAGAGAGATGAGAGAGGAGAGAGAGAGAGAGAGAGAGATTTGGTAATTAGAAGGTAGATAGATAAATAGCTAGAAAGAGAGAGTATACTGATACAACAGATTTTAAGAAGGCATCAGATCTCTAAAATTATATGTCAGAGGAAATGAATAAGAAAAGAAGATTATAGCAAGAAATTCACACAAACGCTATGCACAAAACTGATACACATGGATTTAAGAAGGATCAAGGTCACCTCAAATTTATCGTCAGAGGGACATAAACTAATTAAGAGAGAGATAGCAAGACAATTCACATAACAGAACCAAGAAGGACGGCAAACGCTGGCACCTCACATATGCTGTGTGAGTTCGGGCCAGGGTAAGGAGGGCCAGTTTTATGACGATGGCATATTCCGATCTTAGCAGTTACAGATTGGGGAAGGGAAAACCATCGTACTCCCTCACAGAGCCCGTGTGGTAGTCCTGCACACAGCACCACCTTTTAACATGT